>APFE031262507.1:8709-26641 GCA_000404065.3 Pinus taeda
GTTGTGTCGCCCTTCCTTCCTTGGCATGGAAGTTCCATCAATTCTGCTACCTTCCGTGGTGATAATCTTCCTCTTCCACCATTCATGGAGACTCCTTCTCCTATTTAAACACTCACTTTTGATATGATCAGCTAGTTGGTAGTTGGTAAATTCTTGGATTGAGTAGTGTTGTTAGTGCTTTTGATAGATAGCTGGTGTGAGTGTGATAAGTGTGAGAGTGTTGATAGCTTGGGGAAGGTTGTGAAGTACCCTTGATTTCATGTCAAAATTATGAGTGAGAGAGAGACCTTTGTATGTTGGTAGATCCATCTTCAAAGAGTGAATGCTTGAAGAACATGCTGGTTGGATTCCTCTGAGAAGGCTTGTGAGGTCAAGACTTTGGTTGTAAGCTTGCTCTTATGTCATTATTAATACAGTCAATGATGTTTTCCTATGTCTTGTATGTAATGTACTTGATAGCTCATGACTTCTTGACTTTGTGAGTAAATAGATCATTGTTGTTTTCTGATTACGTGCTTTGTTGTATTTCCTTTGCATTATTTCAGGTTAATCACTCATTGAGGAGAAGGAAGCGAAAGCTGGAGCAGTGCAATGGAACTCCATCGTCCACTGGAAGAGGTAGGCCTCCAAATTTCACTATTTAAGGAAAGTTATTGTTGATCTGTCCTTGTTTGTGACTAGACCCACTCTAGGGTTAGATGGGTTTCCTCTGTTCGCAGAGGGAACACTTTCCTACATCACAAATTGGCGACTCCGGAGGGGAGTCTATCCTATGTTTTTCCTTTGCTCTTGTTTTGATTTTGATTTGGTCTATATTTTCTTTTGGGGATTAATTAGAAGTCTTTTGGGTCACCTGGGTTGATCTGGGAGATCCCTCTATTATCTGTTAGATTGGTTGGTTTTGGTTTGGGATTTTTTGGCTTGTTTTCCATTGTCTTTTACATCATCGCGTAACATATTTTAATAGTCCCACTGACATCGCGATCACTCTTTTTTAAAATCATTTGTGTCACTGAATAACATCACATAGTCACGACGACTCCTGGAATTGGATCATCGTGGAGAAGACGTGTACAGTCGTGATGTCATCGCCATTTTATATCTTGGAACCCGCTATGATCTCAGGTTGCTAGTTTAATTCCCGCAACGACTCTTGAAATCGCACCATCGTGGAAAATAGGTGTATTTTCGTGACCATCTCTAATTGTCAGTGTAAAACTTGCGATGACATCTCGAGTTGTCTGTGCATCACTAGCGATGGTCTCCATTTTGGCGATGACATCTCTAGTTCTCAGTGCATCACTAGCGATGGTCTCCATTTTTGCGATGACATCTCTAGTTGTCAGTGCAACACTTGCGATGATTCCTATAAAGTTTTTTTTTATAACTTTACCTCATAAATTCATCAATCTTGCTTATCCCCTGTTGTTTCTTGTCTCTCATTAGCTTGTTTTAATTGCTTTTGGTTAGGGTACTGTCTTTTTGATTTCACTTAGTGAGTCTTGTGTTTTTAGACCATGTGACCTAGCCCTTTAGAAGTTTCATCGAGAAACATTTGCTTGGGTTACCTGTCTATTCAAGGTTCATCCACAACGGTCTTGTGATTTGCTTGAGACTCTTTCGCTGCTTGTTTTCTTGCTAGTTGATTTTTAGTGTCGATTATTGAACCAATTTTTTATGTTGGTTCGATTTCTTCACTACCAAGCATAGATTACAATTGTTTGGATCGATCAGTTCACACTTGCTTGTTTGTCTCTTTAAATAAAAAAAAAAAAGAAAAGTAAAAGTTTGCATTTGTTTAGAGTGCGAAAGTGAATTTGCATTTCAAGGTTACATATTGAAAAGCGAATGATAAAATCTCTCATTAGTAGTTCTTATGCACTATAGGAATTGATGTTTGTATGCATTGTGAAATTGCATTTGTTTGGCTTGGTTTTCTTGGTTTGAGAATGATCTCTCTACCCTCTCGTATGTAGGTGTTCATCGAAGGAAAAGGATATTTCATTCATTTTAGCTGCATCCTAGGTTTTGTTATATACATATGGTAGGGTCTGAAACTAAAACATAATTCAAGATCAACCTTAAAACGAATTAAATAAATTTAACAATGCATTGGAACATAACGCTCATTATTTAATGGTCTAGGCTAGAGACATGGTCCGACGTCATTAAACCTAGTCACTATTGTTCTCACTCAAGGTTGGGTGATTCCTCCTTCCATGAATCAACAATGGTCTAGTACGGAATTGTGCTCCCACGTGCTGTTGAGTATATTTTGGGAGACCCCACTAGGTTATCATCCTTTATCCCTAGGAAGCCATGTCTACCACCTTGCAAACCGTAATGCACTGAACACAACATTCGGGAAGATTGACTGCTATACAGAAAGTCCTTGGTTTTCATATGACTGCCAAGGTGTATATGCAGTTTTACGGGTTGTTTGGTAAACCTTTTGCCTAGTTCTCGAGAGTAGTCAATTTCGTTCCTTTTCGGACTCCTTAAATGAAAAGGTCCATCTAAGCACTTGTCACTTCAGGCTCATTAAATATTCGAAGGCGACTAGAGTCATCTTTTGGTCCTTTTCTGAACTCTTTAAAGATGAAAAGGTCAAGTTTTGTTCCTCCGTCATAAAATTTACTGCCCATGAAATATTCATGGTAATAGTTCGAGTTATTGGTTGTGAGAAGAGACTTTTTCAAGCTTGTTCTTGATGGCAACATTCCTCGAGTCTACCGGCCAAGGTTTTCTCCAGATGGAAATCCTGGTCCGTTTCCTTCATTTGGAAATGTCGGTGCTCCATATATGGCAATATTGTCTTTCCCTGGGTTAACCATTGGCTTGCCCGTGTGGTTATTTTCAACCTTGGTGGTCCTGAGTGTCATGACTCCTGTTCCACTGTCTCCTTCGTTTGAATCACGTCACGTTGATTCTAAGGTTGAGCCTACGCCTTCTTCCCATGTTTCTTCCTCCTCCTCTCCTCCTTCGCCTGGTGAAAGTTTCACATCTAGTAACCAGGAGACTAAGAAGAAGAAGAAGAAGATGAAGAAGAAGAAGGAGTCCGATAAGTGCGAGGCCACCTGTGCAGCTATTGCTCCAAGTACATCTCAGGTTAGACCACCTTCTGCTCCTCCGCGAAAGGTTAAGTTTCCTTGTAAATTGTGCAAGGGTGAACATCTTCTTCATGACTGTCCTGGCATTCCTAGGATCTTAGGAGTATGGTCTCGTGATCTAGCTCATCCCTCATCATCCTTTGAAGCTAATGGCGATGCTACCCTATCAACTGGCAATGGTAAGAAGAAAGGGAAGATTCGATTCCCCTGTAGACTATGTGAAGGCAACCATCCCCTTCACCTTTGTTCACTCATGGATAAAGCTTCCACCGTTTTGGAAAGTCTTATAGCCTCTTCAGCCCAACCTCCCGTTGGTTATCAGAGGCTCTCTTCAAACCCTCTCCCCGTTGACAAAGAGATTGACTCAGATTCTTCTCTTGTCCATCCTCCTCTTTCCGAACCTGGATGTGCTAAGCCTGTTCCAGACCAACCATTGGTCGGAAAGAGTGTCAACTTGGGTTCACCACCTGTTGATCACTCTGTTTCGGAAGAGCATCATGCTCATGTTATTCTCATCTTGTCAAATTCTCCTAAGTCTGAGAACAAACCTCCTATCCCCGCTGATCAAGAGAGTCCTTCATCGATTCCTGTAGAGCAGGGGGGCAATCATACGATACCCCCACCAAGTAGTTCAGTCATTTCCTTCGACTGGAGCCATTTGACCGCCTTCCTCCTCCCATCCCATGTGCCTTTCCAGATTACAGTACATGCCTATGATAAGGCAGTACTTGGCACTGTCTTGGATGAGGGTGCATCTGTCAGTCTTATGCCTTCCACTACTTGGCACGCTTTGGGCTCCCCACAGTTTGTGCGGATCGCACAGAATCTATTAGAATTTGACGGAGGAACCAGTCAACCATTAGAGATCCTTCCGAAGTTCCCTGTTACTTTGGAAGGAAAAACCATCTATATAGACGTACTAATTGTCCAAGGTGCTTTAGATTTCAGTCTTCTCCTTGGCCGTGACTATGTTTATGCCATGGGGGCTCTTGTTTCTTCACTTTTCCGTGTGGTTTGTTTTCCACACGATGGAAGAATGGTGACCATAGATCAATTATTGTTCTTTAGTCCCCCGGTGCCTCCGGCACAACTGTCATCTCCAATCGGTTCTTGCTCGCAAGCAGTACCTTCCTTGCCACAGGTTAATTATGTGGTTACCTGTTCAATCTCTGCCTCTATTGATGATCATGCAGATGGTCTCGTACATCATGTACTGGGGGCATTGGAACCTGATCTGTCATTGGTGCCTCCTGACATGTATTCCTCCCAGAGTGCGTTTCTTCCATCCCACGAAGACCTCTTGGGAGCCATGTTCTTGTATGGCCCATGAGCAAGGGCCTGAGGATAGTTTGTTCCTGTGTCAACCTCATTAAAAAATGAAACAAGGAGTTTTGAGCATAGTTCCTGATCTTGTGTCAAGCTCATTAAAAAATGAACCAAAGGTTATGAGGATAGTTCTTTTACTGTGTTAACCTCATTAACAAATGAAACAACTCCCTTTCCAAATCGATTCTTTGCTTAAGATCTCGTAAAATCCAAGTCGAGACTTTCCAAGATCTCGAAAGTGAACCTTCATTCCATCCACATCATTGAATTCAATGAAGCTTGGGGGGCATGTACCTCGATTTGTGTCATTATGCTAGGGGGCATGCGAACTCATAAAAAGCATAATTTTTGTTTCAAGATTTTGTAAACATGAAACCGAATCCAAGAAGAGTTCTCCATGGTTCAAGATTGTGTAAAAAAGAACCCATACCTAATTTACATCTCGTGATTGAAGTTTATCCGCTAAATTCTACTAGATGAGCCTTGGTTGTTTCATTCTATTGCCACCATCTCTTTGGCCGATAATATGCTTTCACTTGGTTGTTTTCCTATCCTGAGGAACCCCAGTGATGAGTGGTTTTATTAGCCAGCCTCTTGACCATTACATGTTTTGAGCAGTTCCACCATTGTCGGAACTATTTGCTACCATTTATACCACTCGTTCTCTAGGATGAGTCTCCTTTAAGCTCTTTTCTGACTCATAAAAGATGAAAAGATTGCCGAGTATTTTTCCCTTTTTGACTCTTTAAAGAAAAATAAAAATGGAGATATGCTTTCAACTCTTTTCCAACCGTTTAAAAACGAAAAGATAGCCGACTTGTCCCTTTCGACTCGTTAAACAAAATGAGAGGTGGTCTGCTTTAAGCTCTTTTCCGACCGTGTAAGCACAGAAATATTGCTGGGCTTTTGTCGTTTCAGGCTTGTTATTGGTTAAGAAACGACGTGGTTTCGATAGCTTTCTTACTTTTTTGGGTCGAGGTCACTAATCATGAAAAGTACTCCTTGATCATAATGGTCAAGCAGTTCTTTCGAGTATCGTTTTCTACTTTTTCAGGCTCGAGAGACACAACTTTACGAAAAAGGACCCCCCTAGAGTTTTCTTTCTTGTGTCTTTTTCAAACTCCCTAAACATGAAAAAGACTCCAAGTTTTACCTATGTCAGATTCGTTAAACCCTGATGAAATTGGACTTATCACCATGATGAGACTCAAGCTTCTCCTCCCTAGGGCTCATTAAACTATTACTAGGTTGGATTCGACCGAAGGTCGAACTTATATCACAAGCATATGCTATCCCCTTCAAGCTTGTCTTCAAAAATAATTGGGGTACTCGCCAACAATGGTGGGGGAGAATTTGGAAATCATCATTGATTGTCTATGGTAGCTTGTCACTCTTGAACATCGACACATCTGCTTCTTGTTCAGTTGGGACATCCATACATCGTCATTTGGCCTTCCGCAGGTTTGGGTTGTCATTTAGCCTCATTCCATCTGATTCATGCTGTCTCCATCAAAGCCTCTAATCCTTTGGTACCTGAATGTTGCCACCCTTCGGAGTCGTGTCACCAACATGTTCAAGAGTATAATCCTTCTGCAGTTTACATCCTTGCCTTTTCCTCTGATACTCTGTTTCACCATCTACCACTTGTTCCTTGTCTCACGTCGTTGATGGGGGAAACATTATGGCCCTCCTACGACGGATCATCTCCTATTGACATCAGCTCATTATCCAAGAGATTGATCTAGAGATCCCTTTTGGTACCTTGGAGCTTGCATGCCTCAATGGAAAGTTATTCACACCTGACGGTTGACTTACATCATTGGTCATCGATTGGGTGGTTCCACGAGTGTTTGACTTCAGCTCATTATTCACACTTCATGAATTGTACTAAACAGTACCTTGAGAAACATTGGAATTATTGGTGGTTTCTCTTGCGGTTGTTAACGATTTACATCATCTACCGGTAATGAAGCGACTTTCTATCATGCTCGAATTCAGCCCCTCTATTCGCATGTTAGAATTTGTACTATGATCGGTTGGGTTCAAGACCCTGAACTCAGATCACATATGTTCAGGCTACGTGGATTGATTAGTGATTACATGACTCAATGATGGATGGATGTGACCATACCTGAGTCTTTATGGATGGCTGCGACCATACCTTTATCATTATCATGGTCTCATTAGCTGGATGGTTGTGTCCATACCACAAACCTAGTTCGTATTTCTTTTGGATGGTTGCGTCCATGCCTAGACTACATGTATTTCACTATCAGATATATCAGTTGTACTTACGCCTACAGGTTCTTCCATATGGTGTTCCAGCTCAGCCAGTTTTGTAAAGCATTTCACCCCTCCCACTCTCTCGGGCTTCATACTTTAGGGGGCATCTGTTACATAGTAATTTGTCATTGCCTTCACTCCTAGTCCATCTACTATGTCATGTGTTTAATTCAAACATGCTCATGCTCTCTTATGTTGTCAATTGACCCAATTTTCCTAATTTATCTGCCTCATCGTGACTATGGGCTTAATAAATGCGCTGAAAGACGCTTCTCAACAGTCCAATTGCACTACTAGCACGGAAGTACATCTTATTCCTGTGATGGCCCAATTTCATGCTCCAGCGTGAGGTTTCTTATTATCTTCAGCAACGATCTGACTAGCTACACTACTCACTTGCAATGTCAGCGCTGAAGCTCAGTTATGTACCCGCGATGATCCAGATTGTGTGAATTTGTGTCATCCTTCCTTCCCTGGCATGGCAATTCCGTCAATTGTGCTACCTTCCTTGGTGATAAGCTCCCTCTTCCACCATTCATGGAGACTCCTTATCCTATTTAAACACTCACTTTTGATATGATCAGCTAGTTGGTAGTTGGTAAATTCTTGGATTGAGTAGTGTTGTTAGTGCTTTCGATAGATAGCTGACATGAGTGTGATAAGTGTGAGACTGTTGATAGCTTGGGGAAGGTTGTGAAGTGCCCTTGATTTCATGTCAAACTTATGAGTGAGAGAGAGACCTTTGTATGTTGGGAGATCCATCTTCAAAGAGTGAATGCTTGAAGAACATGCTGGTTGGATTCCTCTGAGAAGGCTTGTGATGTCAAGACTTTGGTGGTAATCTTTCTCTTATGTCATAATTAATAAAATCAATGATGTTTTCCTATGTCTTGTATGTAATGTACTTGATAGCTCATGACTTCTTGACTTTGTGAGTAAATAGTTCATTGTTGTTTTCCGATTACATGCTTTGTTGTATTTCCTCTGCATTGTTTCAGGTTGATCACTCATTGAGGAGAAGGAAGCGAAAGATGGAGCAGCGCAACGGAACTCCATCGACCACCAGAAGAGGTAGGCCTCCAACTTTGACTGTTTAAGGAAAGCTATTGTTGATCTATCCTTGTTTGTGACTAGACCCACTCTAGGGATAGAGTGGTTGCCTCTGTCCACAGAGGGAACACTTTCCTACATCACAGTAGGGTTCCAGTGTTCCGACATTAGACATCCCTTAGGTAGATCCCGATCCCGGAAATGGAACCATTCAATGGCTTATATGGGCCCGACCTAGGTTCAGAATAGGTATTTAGCTAAACAAATCCCGCAACTACCGGCCCTTTCAACAACAGCCCATGGAGCGCGGACTGAGGCCTCACCTGAGGTACCAGGGGAGGGTGCTGGAACCAAGTTTCTGCACCCTTGGGATGTCTTGATGTGGTCTCGAAGGTTCGCGTGTTGTTATGTGGCCTCACGCTACTCTGCTTCTGCGCAGATCTAGAACAAGGCAATTCATTAATATTTATTATTACTAAGTTTGTTACAGATCAGATCTATGGTTTTACGGTCTTTAAGAAAACATATGCTAGAGATAACTAGTTCGCACACCGAGAAAAGATACAGATTTGCATAAACTTAATATATAAGCATGAGCGCATAGATCAAACAGATATATCAACCATAAATTAACCAGATCCGCAATAATTGAGATTCACCACAGTATTTCAGAACCAAATTATCTTTATTCACTTCTTTCGCTTGTACAACCAGATCTGCCCTACGCACATAGTTACAGGGGTTCACGTACACAGCTGTGGACTCTACCAGCCCTCTGCGTACACAGCTCCAAAGCCTCTATCTACCCACGAACACCTTGACTCGGACTTACAGACACTTCAACACTTCTTTCTTCAAAAACCCATTACATTCCAGATCCAAAAGTACATACCAAAAAATTGACTCCTAACTCTAGAGCCTTGCTCTATTTATACATTTCCATGGTTCTTAGACCATGGGCGAGCCGAATTACTTTACATTATTTTTGGGTGGACAACCCTTTGACTTGACTCATTACAATTCGTGCTCCGTGCATCTCGTGGAGCCTTTACCATACCTTTCCCCAAAATTGCGGGCTTTAAGCCCCAAAACCACTACGTAGGGCCTCTGCTACCCAACAACTGGTGTAAAAAATGAAGGAGTTTTTTCATCCTTGGCGTATTATGGAAAAAAGCCTCTCTCACTTTTGTCAATTTCATCTTTGTTTGGTCAGAAACACAGTTTGAAGAAAAACTGGCCCTATGTGTGGTAAATGATTTGTCCCTTGGAATGACTTCTTGAAAAACGATGGAGACATGATGTCTATGAATTGGAATGGCCTCATACTTTCTGAAATGAACTTCCTTATGCCTCCTCTACTCAGATGTCTCTGATTGCATAGCCAACCCTAGTTCAGTGGGAGAGGAAATTAAGGTTTAGTGCTTATGGAAAATGATGATTTAGGCACCCTTGGGAAAAGACAACTTCCTTTAGCATTCACTTAACCTTTTGAAACTTTACCCTTTCACTTGAATATTTCCTTTGACAAATTGATCTTTTGATGGAATTTGAGAACTCTTTGCATTTGAATTTTCTTTAATGAAGCTAGCATATAGAGATTGAGTTGGCAGCTTAGGAACAATACTTATTACATATAGTGAACATAAAATTACATGATGAAATAAGAATTTCTCTTTACAAATCATCTTCACATGGTGAAGAGAGGTTACTGATCATTTTGACACTTGCTAGTTTTATGCAATGGAAATGGTGTTTTATTGGACCTTGAAATCCCTATGACCTAATGGTAACCTTGACTGACCAGAATTGATGGTGTCATGACTGATATGATGACATGATGACTTTGAGCTCGTGACTGTTGTATATTCAGCAAGATATGATAATGTCCCAGCAAGAGGTAAATTTCTAAAAGGAGTAAAGGAAACCCTAATTCAACCTTCAATGACCAAATTTTTGCAGATGACCTAGTGTAATGACAAAAATTTTAGAATGGGGCCTTAATATGATATGAAAAGAGGATTTTGATCACTGATGGTAGTATGCAAATACTGACACTAACAGGTAGAAAAGTGACCTCCTCAGGGCCCATCATAACAGACTAAGAATATGTCAATGACTTCCTCTTCCTTCACACATCTCCTCAAAATTTGATCTGATCCGAGCTTGAAGATATTCCCCCCAATCCAAGTGAAAGGGGCACTCTTCCTTACAATTCTGCTCTTCTCTATGGATGATAGATTTGGATGGAATTTTGTAGCAACTAGGTACTTGGCTATGTCAACAAACCATGGAGAGAGAACTGAGATAGAAAATAAGTGCTCATCTTGAAGTTTATTATCAACCATCCCTTCATCACCTATAGGAAAACCAAGTCTAGACAAACAATATGCAACTACATTTTGTTTACTTAGCTTATCAATAATAGTTAAATCAAATTGTTGTAATAGTAGAAACCATGTAATAATTCTAGCATTCACATCAGGCTTGTTCATCAAGTACTTGATAGCTTCATGATTAGTATGCAAAAAAGTTTGATATCCAGTGATTTAGCGTCTGAACTTTTTCAAAGAGTGTACAACAACTAGGAGTTCTTTCTCAGTTACAGTGTAGTTTAATTCAGCCTTAGACAAATTTTTACTAATGAAGTAAATGACATAAGGTAACTTATCATCTATCTAGCCTAAAGTTGCTCCTACAACTTTATCGGATGCATCAACATGGATATGAAAGGGAAGATCCCAATTTGGGCCTCTAAGTATGGGTGCAAGTGGTTAATTTGTCTTTGAAGGCCTATAGGGCCTCCTGGAAGCTATATGACCAATAGAATTCTAATCCTTGGCCAACAATCTAAACAATGGTGTAGATACTTTGGTGAAGTGTTTAATAAAACTCCTATAATATCTAGCTAAGCCTAAGAATCTCCTAACACTCCTCTGCTTTTGAGGAGTAGGGACCCTTTTTATTTTGACAATTTTGTTTGGGCCCACTTGTATTCCCTCCAGAGATATTTAATGGCCAAGAAGAGTCCCTTAATTCATCAGTAATTCACACTTCTCAAGACTAAGTAAGAGGACCATTTCAATGCACTTCCTCATAACTTTCCCCGTGTTAGAGAGAGCCTCCAGGAATTCACACCCATAGGGAGTTAAATCATCCATGTAGATCTCTGTAGAGTCATGGACTAGCTCAACAAAGATGCTGAAAACTTCCCTTTGAAAAGTGGCAGGGGCATCACATAATATGAAAGGAAGGAACCTATAAGAAAAGGTACCCCAAGGACAAGTGAATGTATTTTTGTCTTGTTCCTTTGGGCTGATATGGATCTAATTGTAACCACTGAATCCATCAGGAAATAGAAGAACTTCTTCCTTGCAAGACCATCTAAAACTTTATCAACGAAAGATAAAGGGAAGTGGTCTTTCTGAGTGGCTTTGTTCGACTCCATGTAATACAAACAGATCCTCCACTTCCCATTCTTCTTTAGGACCAAAACTAGAGGGGATACCCACGCACTATCTGAGACGGGGTATATGAACCATGCATCCAACAACTTTTGAAACTCTTCATTCACCATGCCTTTGAGGGTTGGGTTCATTCTCCTTTCAGCTTGGTTCATAGGTTTGCATCCATCCTTGATGTAGATGTGATGAATACACACTGGCGGATGCACCCCTTTCACTTATTTATAGATTTAAGCAAAGGCATCTAAGTGCTCTCTCAACATGTTGCACAACTTCTCTTCTTGGTGGGCTGAGAGAGAGGGGTTAAGATTCAAGGTTCTAAATTGACAAAATTCTACCATTTTTGCATGTGCACGACTTGGTTCCACTAGGAATAACTCGATCCAAGGATTAGCCTCATATTCCTTCACAAGCCCATCAAGAGGCATGGTGTTGGGGGGTTGGTTCTGGAGGATTTGGTTAATGACGTCACCTTCATTAGGTTTCCCCCATCCTATAACAACATCTAGGGTATATATTGGATGGGATGATGTATGATACACTTCATATTCCTCCTCCTCCTTCAATCATAGGGGTAAGTCATTCTCAATGGATGGCTGAGCAGGAGGGTACAATACCAACTATTTGGACAAATGCCCATTCTTAATGGTCATGTTCCCAACCCTGCAACTTATGTAAGCATCAGCGGTGGCTAGCCATGGTCTTCCAAGGATGAGAGGATAACCACTGAATTTGTTCTTGGGATGGAGAACTAGGAAGTTAGTAGGATACTCCCCGGAGTCGATAGAGACCATTACATCCTTAACAATTCCCTTAGGAGCCATTATGGACCTATCTGCAAGTTGCAACACTATGGTGGTCTTTCTCAAGGAGCCTTGGAGGTTTAGCTTGAGCATGGTTTCTTTATTCATCACATTGATGGAAGCCCCAAGATCAATCAAGGTGCGAGGGACAATGATGCCATCAGTGTGCACATCTACCATAGGACTTCCAGGATCTAGATATTTTGGGAAAATCACTCTCCCCCGCATTAAATCAGATAATTGACTAATAAAATTGATGGTAGGGGTGTCTTTATTTCTCCTCTGAGGATGTTCGAAGAATTTATCTTTTATAATCTTATTGTAGATGGGAACATCCCTGATAGCTTGGAGGAGTGGAATTTTAACACATAGGTTCTCCATTTCTCTCAGAAGTTGAGTCTCTTCTAGAGTGTGAGGGTTAGGATGGATCAATCTCTCAAGAAAAGGAGGTCTATTTACTTGAGGGTTACTCTCTTCCTTTTCCTCTTCAAGCTCCTCAGGTGTAGATGGAGGCTAGTTATCTGGGATCACTCTTCCATACCTGAGGTTGATTTCTTGAATCTCCACAACATAGGTAGGGTAAGATGTATCTCCACTATAGACCTATTGTGCTTGCTTAGTGTTCAGGTTTGTATTGGGTTGAGTAGGCATCTGAGGTTTATTAAGTGGTGCAGGATGAATGAGTTGTGGCTGAGATGGAGGTGCAGATAGTAAAGCAGGAGGTTGGTTGAGTTGAGGCCTCCACCCTTGTGATGGGTTATTCCACTGAGGATGTGTAGAAGCATATGGATGAAATGTTTGCTTGACAGGTTGTGGAGGATAATGAGGTGCAAAAGGCCAAGGAGAAGGTGTGGACCATGATGGATGAGTGGAAGAGTACCAAGGTGGCAAGGGTGCATTCTATTTGGGATGGTAATAAGGGTAGGATGCACCTTGCATGCCTCACTGGTATGGATAAGGTCCTTGAGGCCTCCTTTGATTGATGAAACATGGTTGTTCAACCCCGCCTTCTGCCCCTTGGTATAAAAGTTTCAATCCAGGAAAATAAGGACACTTATCTATGGCATGGTTTTCCTCACATACTGAGTAGACCTTTATAACATTTAAATGACATTCATTTCTAGGGTGCCTTCTAGTGCATTTAAGGAAAAAGATAGCTAATTCAATCTTTGATTCCTCTTGTCTCCTCTTGATATTCATGGTGTCCATTTGCAGGGAAAATGTATGCATCATTTCAATTTTAAAGTCCTCCAACATGTTACCAATTTCATTCTTAATGGATGTTGTGGAGGGAGAGGAACTGACTAGAGCTTGACTAGCCCTACCCTTCTTACTAGAAACCCTAGAATAATTTTTGAATATTGTCTTGATGTTTTCATAGGGTAGCCGATAGATGTCTACCCTAGACAACATGTTGAGGGTTTCTAGTATGTCCTTGATTCATCTAAGAAGGTCTAACTTGAGTGATTTAGGATCAAGGGTGCATCTGGCCCTCCTATAACGGAGCTGCAACCTTTCCTCATAGTCTTCCAGGGATTCATTGGGTCTAAGAGTCATTTTAAAATTATACTCTTTGTTGTCTTTGGACCTACAATAGTTCTTGTACTTGTTTTTAAAGGATTGTTGCATTTGAGCCTAGGTAGTGATGCTATTTCAAGGTAGATCCATGAACCAGCTCAAGGTTACATCCTTGAGGGTGGATGGGAATAACTTCATCTTCTGGTCATCATAGGTATAGTTATAAGTCCTACAAACAACAACAAACTTAAACATGAAAGTATCAGGGTCCTCAGAAGTCAATCCATGGAAGTGAGGAAGGGCGGAATAGCTTATATTATTCATCCTAGCATCTCCATTAGTTTCTTTGATCGGAAATACCTCTCCATTCCTTTTTTCAGTTGTGGTGTGGTTATGTGGAATGGGTTGTTCTTCTTCTTCTTCCCCAATAGTTTCTTCAAAAATATCAGACTGTTCATCTAAGGGGTCTTCTAACTCCCCTGTAGTCAGAGAGGGAAGTTGACAGTCACTAAAGAAGATTGAAGGTTGACTGTTTGATAGTCTGTGGGTATTTGGCAAGAATTTTCCTAGAGTGTCTCTACTCCTATGGGGCATGAAAGAAATCATTTTCCTTTTATGTGATTTTTTCAAAACTGAACACAAAACGGAAAGAAAATAATAAATAACATATACTTAGACACCTCCTGGCAATGACGCCAAAAAGGGGTGAGCCTTGGTATTGCACCAAGAGTGCCGCAACTTCCATAGGATCTTCAACTTTACTTATCAACCTGGGGTTCGTACAAACTTCGAGGTGATAGTGCAGAGAAAGTAAATTCTTTTTAACTCTAAATTATAAATGTTGTCAATTTGTAAATGCTATTGATTCCATTCATGAAAAACACAAGAATTATGCTAACTATAGAAGGGAAACCTCTAATTTGCAATCAATCATCTAGCTATTAGGTTCTTTTTGGCTTATAGGGGCCTGACCCAGGTTCAGAAGAAGTATTTAGCTAAACAAATCCTGTGGCTACCAGCCCTTTTGGCAACAATTCACGAAGCGTAGACTAAAGTCTCACCTGAGGTAGCAGGGGAGGGTGCTGGAACCAGGTTTCCGCACCCTTGGGATGTCTAGATATGATTTGTGGGGTTCGCGCGCCATTCTGCAGCCTCGTGCTGTCCTAGATCCGAATACCCTTATCACGCGTATTACAGATTAGATCAATTATTATAGTTTTGATCTAGTTAGAGCGATATTTAAGCAAACATTTATTAATTCTAGTTACTTCACACATCAAGAATAAACCTAGTTCACAAATAGTCAACAATAGAAATGCATAGATCATAACAATTCATTCATCATAAAAGAGTAAAATCGCAGTTATCACAGAATTCAGAAGAAACTTATCTTTATTAACAATCTTTTCCAATACATCCAGATCTACCCTGCGCACTCAACTGTAGGGGTCCGCGCACACATCTGCAGACTTTCCAAGCCTTTGCACACACAGCTGCAGAGCCTCTACCTACTACTCAACCCTTGACTCAGACTTAGAGATGCTTCCACTCTATCTACTTCAGGTACCCATTCCATTCCATGCTTCCAAAAAATTGTCTTTCCCTCATAGAGCCTCGCTCTATTTATACCCTACCCTCACCCGTGACCCCTGTGCAGGCCGATTCTATTTATATTTATTTACATTATTCTCGGGTGGACTACCCTTTGACTCAACCTATTACAATTCCATGGAACCTTTTACCTAACTTTACCCAAAATGTCAAGCTTCGTGCCCCTTAACCCTTGCGCGAGGCTTCCGCTACCCAACATTCCCCCAACGCAATCATCGTGACTCGTCCCGAGTCAATGGCCATTGTGGCTAGACGCTCTGCCTTGGCTGCGCAGTTCGCCTCCCTGTGAGTGACGCTCATCGTCTTGCTACTCCGTCATTGTCTTCTGCAACGCTTCATCCACCTCCTGCTTTAGTGTTTCTAACACATCTCGCAACCAATGATGCTCATTCTGCTATGCTCGGTTAACACAGAACACCCCCTCCAAGAAGTTTAGCGCGAGCGGGGGAGCTGCATACGAGACCTCTTAGTATCACTGCAGTGACTTCCGACTGTCATAGCTTTTCTTCGCATTGTATATTGTAGCATGTGTTGCAATTTTGCAAGACCTTGGCTACTGTCCGCAAGATCCCAATCGTTGAGGAACAACAGAGGCGACTTATTAACTACATCTTCACCCATGGTCGCCATCTGTCAATCCTTTCGTTGATTTGTTGTAGTGTTTCATCCTGCCCCTGGGCGAGGTGACGACATCCAGACTAATTCTACTTCATGTTCCCTCTTTTTTGGTACATCCCCTACTAGTGATGTTGTAGGCTACGAGATACCTGCAGCTATCCATATCATACTCCTTAGAGAGTCCTGCTCCTCCATCAGCGAGATTACTACCTATGGGTGCATGTCCTGTGTAGAGATAATGAACAGCTCCATATGTGTTCCAACACGTAGACCAAAATTGGGCAAGGCTTGGTGTAACGCTGAGTGTTGTTATGACATGTAGTGTCATTTTATTACTCAAAATATACATCGGATTTAATTATCGCTTGTCAGGTTGGTGTAAGTTAGGTGTTGTTATCCCCTTGTGATTTCAGGTCTATACAATCACATGCTTTTGTGTGGGGCACCAATGGTTTCTTAAAAAAAATGGTGCCAGTATAGACAATTTTAGTGAAATATACATATCTCATTAATGCTTTTTTTGCCCAACAAATTTCTATAGTGTGGTTAAATATTTATATTCTAATTTTAAATTTAAAATATGATCACTTTATTATATTAATACATAAAAATTTAATATATAAATAAAAATATAACTAAAAGAAACAATTGTAGATATACTACAAATTGTTGCACATCAAAATAGATTCACAATTTCACATCATACACTAACAATGCATCACATCAATGCAAGTTTGAAAACCTCAAGCATAATAAAATAACTTACATCCATATAATAATAGATTTTATATCACTAGATTAACTGTAATGTGCACATTTTATTATTCCTTCATTTGAATTTTTTTCTAATTTAGAGATAAATAGTAATAATAAATAATTGTATTCCATGAACAACAAATATTGAGCAAAATATAATAAGCTTGTAATCATATTCATCTGGATCTATGTGGTGCTTTATTTTATTTTTTGTTGATAGTATGGAGTGTTGGGACTAGTAATCAATTTTATTTGGATCCATGTGGTCTCTTACTCATATTTTGGTGTTTACCAGTTCATTAAAATACATTTATTTGACAATTTATCTATCCCATCATAGAAGATTTCTAAAAAAAAGGTCATCCTCACCATTGTTTTACGTATCATCATCACCATTGTTTCACAGACATTCTGGTAAGCTAACTTGGAATTTTTTCATAGAAGATTTCTAAAGAAGGTTATCCTCCCCATCGTTTCACATATCATATCACCATTGTTTCACGGACATTCCGGTAAGCTAAATTGGTATGTTTTGCTATGGTTCAGATAAAATGAAAACATCTGCATCGACAAACACCAAAACTTATACCTTTTATGAGCTAAAGTGTCTCCACTAAGCAAAGATATCCTCACCATTGTTTCACGAATTATCATTGGCATTGCCTTCTAGTAGGCTAACTTGGTAAACATCTGCATGAACAAATACCAAAATATGTACCTTTTATAAATTACTAAAGTGATTTTAATGAGCAAAATTGATAAATAGATATTCACTTCAATTCTTTTTATTATACTTGTAGTAGGCAGATATTGATAAATAGATATTCACTCCAATTTTTTTATTATATTTCTGGTAGGCAGTTATAAAATATTTATAATGTATTGATGTTGATATTAACTCTAAATTGACTAATTTTTTTTTAAACTTTTCCAAAGTTTAACATTATAAATTAGAATGTGTTATTTTTAAATAATATTTAACTTTATTTATCTTAAATACTATTGGATAAAATCTTTTAACTCTTATTATATAATGATAGTATATGTATTACTTTGTACAATCCATTCCTCTTTTCTATATAGCAATCACTTTATACTATGTATCCATATTTTTTTTTGTTTTTCCTCACGGTAAAATTAATACATTTTAATAACATAAATACCTCGTTAGAGTGAAGTGCAAAGAGCGACCTATAATACTTAGTTGGCCATTTATATTTTTTGGTTTTTCGTCACGGTAAAATTAATACATTTTAATAACATAAATAACCCGTTAGACAGAAGTTCAAAGAGCGACCTATAAGTAGTTGGCCATTTATATTTGAAGGCGTATCATCATTGACAATAACCATTAGTCTTCTCAGATAAATATAAGGTGAAGCATGTGGGACCAGAC
>APFE031262509.1:633-27478 GCA_000404065.3 Pinus taeda
GTGGTCTCTGGAGAGAAGACCATGTTATGGCATCAAAGGCTTGGACATATTGGAGAGAAGGGCCTTCGAATACTTCATGGTAAAGGTATGGTAGAAAGTATTAGTAATAGCTCTCTAGATTTTGATTTCTGTAAAAATTGTGTATATGGAAAGCAAAATCAGGTGAGTTTCCCCTTTGGTGGTAAGAGAGTGAAATAAATATTAGAGCTTGTGCACAGTGATATGTTTGGACCTATGAAGGTTCCATCACTGGGTAAGTCTGTGTACTATGTATCATTTATAGATGACTTCTCAATGAAATCATGGATATATTTCCTTCAGAATAAATCTGAAGACTTTGATGGGTTTAAAGAATTTAAGGCTCTGGTGGAAAACTAGACAGAGAAGAAGATAAAGGTGCTGAGGACAGATAATGGTGGAGAGTTTTGTAGTAAGGAATTTGAAGAATTATGTAAGAAATGTGGTATAGCATGGAAGAAGACTACTCCATATACACCTCAACATAATGGAGTTGTAGAAAGAATGAACAAGACATTAATGGAAAGGGCAAGAAGCATGCTCAGTGGTGCTGGGTTAGGATAGGAATTCTGGGTAGAGGTGGTGGAGACAGCATGTTACATGGTCAATAGATCACCTTCATCAACATTGGAGGATAAGACTCCACAAGAGGCATGAACTGGTAAGAAACCCTCTCTTTCACATCTGAGGGTATTTGGATGTGATGCATATGTACATGTTCCAAAGGAGGAACGAACCAAGTTGGATAGTAAATCTGAACCAAGTAACAAGGAAGGTTGTGTATAGCCGAGATGTGGTGTTCAGAGAGGTGAAAGATGTTATTAAACATGAAGTCAAACCAAAGGAACCTGAGAAGATAGAGTTTGAGCTAAAGGAGGAAGAATCAGACTCTAAAGCAGAGGAGTAATTAGAAGATGAAGAGCCACAAACTCTAGGTGTGAGAAGATCAGTTCGAGAAAGAGGGAAGCTAGCAAGGTATAGTCCATTTGCTTTCTATTCAAATTTTGCTTTATCTATTAGTGATGATGATCCCATAACTATGAAGGAAGCAGTAGATTCAGAGGATGGAAAACTCTGAAAAGAGGCCATGGTTGATGAAATGGCATCTTTGCACGAAAATGAGGCTTGGGATCTGGTGGAGTTGTCGGTTGGAAGGAAAATCATTGGAAGTAAATGGGTGTTCAAGAAAAAGACAAATGCAGAAGGAAATGTGGAGAAATACAAAGCTCAGTTGGTAGAAAAAGGTTATTCCTAGGTGCCGGGAATTGATTTTGGTGATATTTTTTATCCTGTTGCCAAGGTAGCTTCTATTAGATTACTTTTATCTGTTGTTGTTGCTTTTGATTTTGAGGTAGAATAGATGGATGTGAAGACAACTTTTCTTCATGGGGATCTGGAAGAGGAGATCTACATGAAGCAACCTAAAGGCTTTGCGGTGAAGGGTAAAAAAGAACTGGTATGCAAGTTAAAGAAGTCCTTGTATGGGTTAAAACAGTCACCAATGATGTGGTATCAGAAATTTGATACATTTATACGGGGACTTGGCTTCACCAGAAGAAAAGCATATCACTATGTGTATTTTAAATTAATTGGTGACCATGTTGTTTATCTGGTCTTGTATGTGGATGATATGTTGCTGGTTGGAAATGACAAAGGAAATATCCAGGATTTGAAGACCCAATTGTCCTCCAAATTCGACATGAAAGATCTTGGTGCTGCAAACTATATTTTGGGCATGGAAATTAAAAGAGATCGGGCAAAGAGGAAGCTCTGGTTAAACCAAAGGAAATATGTCGAGACAATATTGCAGACATTTAATATGCAAGATAGTAAACCGATGAAGGTTCCTATTCCTATAGGTGTAAAGTTATCTGCTGAACAGTGTCCCAAGACACAAGAAGAGGAAGAGGATATGTCCCGTGTTCCATATGCAAGTGCAATCAGTAGCTTGATGTATGTGATGTTCTATACTAGACCAGACATGCACATGCAGTGGGAGTATTGACCAAGTTTATGTCAAAACCAAGGAAGGAGCACTGGACAATAATGAAGTGGGTTTTCAGGTATTTGCATGGCACTAGTGATTATGGTTTGTGCTACCAAGGAAGACCAGGATTGGACAAAGTGTTGGATATTCATGGCTTTGTTGATGCAAATTGGGCTGGAGATCTGGATTAGAGAAAATCTACAATTGAGTATGTGTTTAACCTATTTGGAGGCATAATCAATTGGATGAGTAAGAAACAATCTGTAGTGGAACTATCAATTACAGAGGCAGAATACATGGCAGCCACTCACGCAAGCAAGGAAGAAGATTGGTTGCAGATATTGTGTTCAAGTATGGGGTTAGTACATGGAGATATAAGGATAGACTGTGACAGCCAAAGTGCAATTTTCTTGGTAAAGAACCCTGCATATCATTCAAAGACAAAGCATATTGATGTCCAGTATCACTTTGTGAGGGATATGATAGAAGAAAAAAAGATGTTGTTGGTAAAGGTGGACACTTTGAAGAATATTGTAGATGCACTGGGAAAATCTATGAGCTCTGAGAAGTTCATTGGTGTAGAGAAACAATGGGCATTGCAGGGCTGGATAAATGACTCGATTCTCTTGTGGCACCCTGTGGAAAGAAAACAACAAGTGGGAGAATGTTGGGTTGTGTTATATTATTTCCACGACTAGCCCATGTAGTTAACTGAGGGGCTAGAAGGGGGACAGATACACCCGTTTCGTTATGCCGATTGCGTAGTGGGGGGAATCACAAGGGGTTTAAGGGGTGCAAGTAATCCCACTCTATGGGGTCCGCGGCAGCGCCCCAAAAAATTTTGGTTTTGGACCCTATGTTAGGTTGGGCGGACCTACTTATGGTTTTGTGCATGATTTTCGCACATGGTTTTGGATGCGCTAGTTTTCAGTCCATGGTTTTGGACGCGATGGTTTTCGGTCCATGGTATTGGATGCTTCAGCATGTATAAATATGTATTGTAACATTGAAAGGAACATAATGAAAAATCAATTTGGTAGTTCCGATTTTGGGATCCAGGGGAAATCTCTGTGTATATGTGTTTTATGTGTTATGCTCTTGCCCTGTTTATTTTTTGTGTTTTAGAATTTGTATGCAGGTAATTTCTATGCAAGGTTAAAACCTACAATAATGACAAGCACATTTACTCATAAAATACTATGGGAAAATAGCTCTTATTGACATATGCAAAAGCCAAAAGTGAACCACCTCAACCCTCAACCAGTGATTCCATCTCATGGTCAAACATCACTAACCATCACTAGATCGGTCTCTACCCAAGTTGTCTAGGGCTCGAGAGCATTTGTTCCAATCAAGGATTCCAGGACTAGTAACTCAACCCATAGTTTCTGTTAGGCTCTAGAGAGTTTTTCCAACCAAGGCTACTAGGAATAGTACTCAACCCACTAAGCCATCCAGAGCATTTTTCCAACCAATTCTTCTAGGACTAGTAACTCAACCCAATCTATTACAAGGATTCCAAAGTGTTTGTCCAACCATGGCTCCAGGAACTAATAACACAACCCACAACCATACGAAACATGAGAACTAACCTGAAAACAAAAGTAAAACCCACAACACCATGGCTATCCAAGAAATGGAAAGCCTAGGAAGATCTACTATCAATCCATTCAATCCTGCATGCCAATGGTAGATCATAAGCAAGAAACTACATGCATGTGCCATGCATGCGAAAACTAACAAGGAAATCATATATGCAACTTGGTACTTACAAGCAAAACCTATTGTAGTTATTGATCCCGCTATCCTCTTGTGCTTTTCTATTCTTCCTTTTTCTTCTTGCTCCAAATTCCAGGCATGCCACATTCCTCCAAGAGTGCTCCAAGAAAACTATAAGTGTCCAAGAGTATGACAAAGAGAGAGAGTGTAGAATGAGAGGTCCAAAACTTGAACTGACAAGAAACCAACTAACAAAAGATACAAACTAATCCTAAATAGCATTTTTATCATTGAGGCCTCTTTTTTCTCCAATTTCCATTACTTTCCTTCATTTTCCTCATCACATACAACCAATGACCTTTCATCTCTCTCTTCTCCTATTTTCCATTATTTTTATAAATACAATTCCAATTAATGCCTCATGCCTTTCCAAAGCCTTTTCCATT
Organism: Pinus taeda; assembly: GCA_000404065.3. Taxonomy (NCBI): domain Eukaryota; kingdom Viridiplantae; phylum Streptophyta; class Pinopsida; order Pinales; family Pinaceae; genus Pinus; species Pinus taeda. Next base: position 4,804 of record APFE031262509.1, read on the forward strand.
TCCTTTGCCAATTTCCATAGCCATTAATTAATCACAAGTGATCCACATCACTATGTTTTTTCCCAAGATTCAAATTGGAATATGTGTTCCATGACCTTGGTTATTATTTTTCCTCTATTGACTTTATTGCATTGATTTTTAACCAAAGTCGTTACACTAGACCTCGAGATAAAATATATGGTCATATATGCATGTCAATGTCTATGTGGTTGTTATGCATGCTTTTTCATGGTTATGGTTGTCATGCATGAGGTCATGGTGTGCAGTTGGTGTCATCATGCATGATTTCGATATCTTGATATGATTATGTATTTACATGTAGCGTGCTAATCTGGACTGATTTTGTAGCCAAGATAGCCTCCCCTCAACTACACTGAGGTGTGTTGATTATGTTTATAATTGGTTATCTGACATGGTATGTTTGGAGAAAGAAGAATATTAGAGATGACTTTAAAAATGGTGTATTATTGTTCACGAGACTCTCCTTATAGATCAGATGAGTAGCCAAGAGAGGCGTACTCTTTGGACATAACAGACACCTTAAGAAGTCTAAAGGAAGAGATTAGAAGCTCCAAGGCAGATAATGATAGAATCACTCAATCACAAGAAATACTTTCCAAGGTGTTATCACTCAGAATTTTGCTTAGAATTTATCAGAAGAAGGAATAAACCGAGGTAACCACAAACTAATATTTTAAGTATAGGCTCTAGCCAACCTATGACTAAGAGAGGGCTCTCTCTATATAATTTATCTTTGTTTTTATGGGATTTTAGGCTAGTTCTTAATGTTTGATGGGGTTTTGGTTTTGAGTTGAAGGTTAGGTGGTGGAATTCTTGGAGCAGATGGATAGAGCTAGGTCTTCAAGCCATTGGGCTATGGAGTCAACAAATGGATAGCATAACTGGAATAGATCATTAAAGCGAACGTTCATAGGGTAGGCTAGCAAAGAAAAATGAAATATTTACACCTAATGGGTGAAGTAATTCTAACCAGAGTGAAAGGGAACTTAAGAATCCTTGGACCAGGATCAGAATGAAAAGTAGAGGATGATCACGAACAAAGGGCAATTAAGAATCCTTTGCTATAGATGGCTAGGCATTATCTAAACTAAGGAGCAGTCAAGAATTCCTTAACTTATATTTGTGAAGAAAACATACAATAATGCATAATAGTCAAGACAAAGTGCATTTAAGTAATTTCTAAAATATCATTCCTTGCTATACATTTAGATTTTAGAGATTTACACAAAAGATTATGGAAAATACATAAGGAAAAACAACATTGAACATAAGAGAATACTTATTTGTATTTCGCTTTACACAAGAATCCTGTAAAATATTAGAACTTTATTCGTTCATACAGCAAGCCAATCCAGTCATTGATATAATAGAATTTTGATTTGAGAGAAAAAGTCTATAGAAATGTCTTGGAATCCACACTACATACTTCGAAATATGAAGTATATATACAAAATTGTTTACAAAATATCTCAAAACAACTTAAGATTTAATTTAGGAAAAATAAATATCTTCTTGCATGAAGATAGAGACAGATGTTGAACTGCTTCATGCTGTCCCTTTTATTATGGTGTTGTTGACTGTTTCAGTTGAGTTGGAGCCCTTTAAGTTGACTGATATCTGTAGCATTTCTACGCTAGAATCTTCTTTACTTTCATCTTTCAACTGATACTCTTTGACCCTGTTGCTCTGTTTTTACCTTTTTTAACTAGTTGCCTTCATTTAATGTGCAGTAAATTTCTAATTTAAATTTATTACAGTAAATCTGTCATTTTTTCCCACCATTTTGCATCAGGTAATTTTACATTCACCATCCTTCTATAGATTTCATCTGCCTTTGTGTACTTGGAAAAATTTGGTTTGGTGAGGAACAAATGTTTCACCTCATGCTCTTGGAAAAACAAGTTCTCCAATGTGTCATATAACACTTTGCCTATTGGCATGGCTTTAATGGGTGAAGAACTTACTTGTTCCTTAGCCAATTTTCTTAGTTTATCTCCATAGTCCAGCTGGGTCATGAGTTTGTCATTAATGACCATAGGACTAGGAATACCCTTCTCCCTCAAAATCTAAAACTTAGCCATGAACATATCAATGTCTACTTGCATGTTATGTCACTTCTCTTCTAAGTTAAGCATAAGGTTCCTTTGGGAAAGAACCTTCCTAATTTCCTAATTTTCAAATATTGGGCATATGTTTGGGCCTTAAGCCTCTCATTTTTTGCTTTACTCTCTTTGTACCTTTCCTTTATGTCTTGATCTTTATATGTGGGAATTATAAAGGATGATACCTCAACACTTTGTTGTCTTACCAACATTTGAGTTTGTGAGGTTGAAGGTTCCTACATACTTCCAGATGGGGTGGTGGGTCTACTTCTTTCAACCTCTGTGTTGGTGACTTCAGCTGAGTTTTCTATAAATTCTTGCTCAGAGATTGGGTTGAGCTTTTTCCTCTTTCTTGTTTCCTGTTGCAAATCATAAGTGGGAATCCCTGAAGTGGAAACCCCTTCTCTATTTCTTTTTGGGACCTTCTCCTCACTCTGAGGAGTTTGCATGACTAGATGTGTATATGAAGTACTTTCTGGTTCTTCTGATTGTTCTAGCCGATCAGACTACTCTGGCCTACTTTATTGTTCCTAGCACCTACAAGAAATAACCCTCATCAAGTTGTTTTTCTAGATCTATTAGAGCATTCTATATATCTATCCTGGTGTTGTCCTGATCAAATAATGTTCCTTTTACCCATTATGATTGGTTGGCATAAGCTTCAATCTCTGGTATGGGATGGTGGATGAAAGGCCCTAGCTTGACCTTTTGTCTCATCTTGGATATGAATTCCAAAGGGTCATATCTCCAAATAAAACTCCTTTGAAATTTCATGCTTCGTAATATAGCCTTTGCTTCATGGCCTACTTCCCTAGAGTTGTAAATGAAGGGGCCTAGTTGGTCTATTATTTTGAAACAGCCTTCTTCTTAGCATTGAAAAAATTTGTCTCATCAGCGTTAATAATTTGTCTGTAGTATTCTAGAGAAAATAACATCATTGGGAGATATCTTGGAAGTTTTTATGGTGCCAGCATGCAACCATAGATCTTGATTTTGGTATGGTTTTGGTACAAGTACCAATCACACCTTGGTCTGTTTTGACAATTGAAGGACTCTTTTAATGCCTACATCGATTCTTGGAGGAGGGCTTCTTGTTAGCATTGTAAAAATTAGATGTACAAATAGGTCAAAGAAGTCAGCATATGAATATGGGGCCTGATATTTATGGATCAATGGAGTCCAAAAAATGGCTGATCTAGGCTGACCTTTTGTATCAAGCTTCTAAAGGGTGAATGGAAATTTTTCTTACTGGTAATATAGGAAAAGGTGATACAAGATGAAGGAGTATTTGAAGACTCTTTCATTACTCATTCTGAGGAACTATTCAGTCATCCTGTCAGCTGTGAACCGAGCATAGTCATATATGACAGCAAGAGGCTGCCTTGGAGTGTATATGGACATGAAGGCTAAAATAATCACATCAATATATTCACTGGTGGTATAACCCAGGACATTGGATATCATGGCCACAATATTCCTTCCCCATGAGGAGAAAATGGTAGATACATAAGGAGGAGGGTCCTTTGGGATGTGTTTTTCTCCTTCTATGAAATTCTGGAATATTTCTGTCAATTTTGCAGTAGTAAGCTTAGGGAATTGATCTAACAAGGCCCCAATTGAAAGACGAGTCAAGTTTTGGCCAGGCTGGAGTTGTAGCATCTCATTTATAGATTCAGCAGTGATAGTGAAAAGTATAGCCCGGTTAGGGGACATGACTGCTCTTTGGCTAGGGACATAGTTGGCGTGGCAATAATGTACAATTTCTGGGAAAATGTGGACTCTGGCGAACTAGTACTTAGGTAAATTGGACTCCCACAAACCAATTTCATTAGAGTGGTTCAAGTATCTATCCCTACTTTGACAGTATAATTTGAACAAGGATTCTTGGATAGATGTTTCCTTTATCTGAAAATATTCGTCGACTAGGGGAAGGTGGTCCAAGTCTAGATGGGGAGTGGTAACAAGTCTTACATCCATGGCAATTGGGGTAGCCATTCTCAGTTCTTGTGGATTTGGGAATGGGGGAGGTAATTTGCAGTGTTTTTTAGAGCAACGTTGGTCAGCACAGAGTAGGTTTGAGTCCTTGAGCTTCTTTGATTAATTTTTAGCTTAACTAAGAAAACTCAGTCACTAGTTTCTTTGAATTTGATAGGGTAGTGTGTGAATACCAGTTTAAATACCTAGAAATGGGATGAAATGGTTTTGAACAAGATGGATGATGACTGCAAATGGTTGAAGGGGTTCTATAAAGGTTGCAAGGTTGCCTGGGTGGTCTGCAGTGTCTTTGGAGTGCAATTGGACGTGCATTGATAGCTTCGACGTTCACAGGTGGCGTGCATACTTTCGGAGGTTTACAGTTGAAATTTCAAAGAAAACAACTGATTTGGGGCTTTTTGGCTTTATGTGCAAAAATTTAGTTTTGGTGGGTACGGGGTGAATAGTGGTCATTTTGTCGTGTAGCGGGTAGGAGGTAAACGATTTCTATTGCACCGCTTTTGGGTGCTCGGTGGTATTTGGGAGGGGTCGCCCCATTCCATTTATCAGCTGACACATAGCATCAGAGGCTAGGGAAGAAACCACTTTATCGGGTGCGTAAAGGACAGACGTCGGATTGGCCTGATATGGATAATGGCCATCGGATGTGGAGGGAGATGATCGCACGGTGATCAAGCAGGGAAGTTTCACAAAGGCTAGTGGGGGGCTTGGCAGGTGCTTAAGTGTGGCGGTATCAGGGTTAATGATGGATTAAGGCAAGATTCAGTCATCGGGGTAATTAGCAGAGGATTTACTTAACGTAATCATGAATCAATCAGTTAATGAACTTTGTCGGGGTTTTGGTGAAATTCATAGTTTTATAGTTAAAAATAGGTCTAGGGATATTAATGAACATGATTTAATATATACATATGGGAAAGGGTATTAGTGGAAATTAATATATAAAAGTTAGAAGTTAATATGAAAACGGCATAAATGAATTGCGCTAAGCATAATGTGTTTTCTATGATTTATTTGCTTTTTGCATATATGCATTATAACTTAAGCTAAAGTGTTTTTGTGGGTTTTTGGGAAAAAGGGGTTTTACATAGGGATGATTACTTTCCTTAGGCAAATAGTGTACCTTAGGAAAAGGGGTTTCTTTAGGGAAATGAGGGGGAATGAAGGGAGATGAATTTTTTGAGGGGAATTTAGTACTTGATGAGCCCCAAAAATGGATAATTATATGGGCTCATTCGGCCTCCTAATTCGACTTAATCCACCATTCTCATTAGTTTATTGCATGTTTTTTATTATATTTATCCTAATAGAGTGAATTGAGTTAGTTATTATGCCAACAAGTCTAATGTGTGCTTTATGCAGTCTTTTTGGTCAATTTGGAGACAAAATCAAAGGTTTAAATGAGCACTTGGTAGCCAAATTCATGGAGAGGATTTTTAGGAAGGTGCCCCCTTCATTTATGGGCCCTTACCTCGAATTCTCCACCATCAGCTCAGAGTTCAAGGGCCACCAAATCGATTATCACAAGGGCAGCCAAGCAAGTCAAGTAAGACTGCTATTAACTGCAAGTTTTGGGCAGCGGAGTCCCTAAAGTTTAGGAGGACCGTTGGGGTCCTCAATTTGTATAAATAAGAGGGCTTAGGGCCTCATTTTGGTTAGCCAGTAGTTAGTCACTTTGTAGGCAGAAGTTAGCTAGTTTGTAGTTCGGTTTTTAATCATTTTTTTAAGCAGTAGTTTAGCTCTGCATTTCAGCACATTTTCAAGTTTTCCTTGTGGACAGTTTTTGGAATGTAACTATTATTTTGATCAATAAAGATGAATCCAGCTTTGCACCAGCTCTAATCTCTCTTAGGAGGTTGTAGCTCTTGGGGTTGGGCCCATCTCAAGTGCCCACTACCTCCTTTGTTTACTTTCATGTGTCTTCGCTGCATCCTTAGAATAAAATATGTTATTTAGATTTAAATATTGTTTTGTTATTTAGATTGTTTTTGATGATTAAAGTAGCTTTTCGTGTTCAGATTGGTTTGATAAGTTAATAACATGGAAGATTTTCAGAAAAAGGCCATCAAGCACCTTGGATTTCACCTCTCCCTCAGTGGAATCATGAGCTGGGACCAAGGCGACCTTACTGTCACCAAAAACATTGTCTTTGCTCAACCATGCAATTAGTAGTGTTAGATTTTTGGTTGTTGAACTTGATCTCAGTTTTGGCATGCTTAGGGTTATGATTGCTTAGTTGCATAGTTATTTCAGCTGGTTTCATTGCAAATAAACTTTTATTCCATTTCTTTGTTGTTATTTAGGTTAGAATGGGCTAACATAGATAGGTCTTTGATTTTCCAAGTCCTTGTTTGTGTCGTTTGAAAAACAACTTGCAGAGTACCTGTTATCCTTCCTTACCTGCCCATACTCCATCCAACCTACCTGCTTCATCCTCCACTTAGAACCCTTACCTTACATTTGTCTCATTCGCTTACTTTGCCATGATTCTCATCTTCTTGTGCAACATCATTTCATCCCTCCTTGAACAAATCCAACCGTCCTTATCACTCCTCAACTCCATCCACCAAGTCTTGAACCTCCTCACACGCATATCTCACCTCCATACTCATTCCTCCACCTTTTTCCCTCCATCCATTCTCCAAAATCCCATTTCTGAACATCCTGTAGAAAATTACAGAATATCCTGTAGAAATCCCAAAACATCTTGTAGAACCCCTGCAGACTTCCTATAGAAGCTCACGAAAGCGATTTCTTGAGATTCGATCACTATGAAACTCTCAGGAAGGGTGTTGGGGACCCCTTAGGACCTCTTCTAATCTTCCCAACCTTTTGTAAGCATTTCCTCTCGCCAATCCACCTCTGCACAGTCAAAAGCCAGTTAAAAGCACATGCACGATAGTTCTAACAACTTATTCAAAAATACAAAAAGATGTTTTTTTTCAGATGTTACTATAGAAGTAGCTTAGACACATGCATTTTACCTTTCTAGAAGTCAATCGCATCTCTTTTAGTAGCTTTCATCCTTTTTCGTGCATCAGTAGGGTTCGCTGCTAAAATTAGGGTTTGCTAGGGTTTGCATTTCCTTTCAGCTTTTCAGTTTCTTTCTGCAAGTAGATTAGCTTCCTTTGAGTTAGCTTTCATCCATCAGTTAAAAAGCTTCTTCTCAGAGCTCATAAGAAGTTGGCTTAAGCCCCTAGCGGACTTGTGCCAGCTGACCAAGTGACAGCTGCGGCAAGAGCTAGTACTTGTACATACAACATCGTCGCTTCCAAGTTTGTTATGAACTACCGGGTTGATAAAATTAAAGAAGGGAGTCCCAGGAGTTGCAGCATTATTGCTGCAATACTGGGGCCCACCAGCTTCCAGGACTTGTAATTTAACCCACCAATGGCTTCTAGAGCATTTTTCCAACCAAGGCTTCTAGGAATAATAACTCAAACTAAGTTGTTACAGGGCTTCAAGAGCGTTTTTCCAACCAGGGCTTCCAGGACTAATAACTTAACCCAAGCTAAGGAAACATGAGAACCAAACAAGACAAAACAAGGAAAACAAATCCACGATCACCATGGCTATCTAGGAAATGGCAAGGCTAGGTAATCCACTGTCAATCATGACCATCCTCCATGCCAATGAAAGATCACAACCAACAAACCACATGCATATGCCATGCATGCCAAAACGAGTGAGGAAAACATATATGCATCTGGCACCTGCAAACAAAATTCGTTGTAATTGTTGATCCTGATGTCCTCTTATGCTTTCCTGCTCTTCTTTTGTCTTCTTTCTCCAAAATCTAAGTATGCCACACTCTCCAAGAGTGCTCCAAGAGAACTCTAAGTATCCAAGAGTATGAGAGCTCCAAAACTAAACAGAAAAAAGGTTACCAACTGATCCTCAAAAGCCTTTTTATCAATGAGGTCTCTATTTTCTTATTTTCCATTATTTTCCTTCATTTTCCTCCTCACATGCGACCTGTGACCTTTCACCTCCCTTTTCTCTTAATCTCTATTATTTTCATAAATAAATGTGTAAAAAATGTTGTTTTGTCTTTCCAAAGCCTTAGCCATTGCCTTTTCCAATTTCCTTAGCCATTAATAACCAAATGAACACCCCCACTAGGATGCCTTGCCCAACATTCAACTTGGAATAAGTTTCCCATCAACTGTGGTTATTATTTTTGCCTCTATTAACTTTTATTACATGGAATTTTCACCATGGATGTTACAGAACACTCACCCTTGGGGGAACATCGTCCTTGGTATTCAACAACACCTATATCCACACAATTGTTGTAAGAAAAATATATTGTCGATGGAGCTTTATAACTTAGCTCAATGCAGTATTTACAATGGTCAGCCCGATGAGAAGAAAACCAACATGAAAACATAACAAACATAACATCACAATGACATGACACCTATACCACTTATTGGAGCTTTATAACATAACTAATGGCGGTATTTACATCCATATACATATGTACATATAGCAGCATCATCAAAACATATACCAAAACACCATACCAAAATTTCTTTGCCTCAACCGGAAAACAAGGAAGGATACATAGCCCCATCTAATCCATCATCTCCCATGTAGCTTCATCGGGCCCAAAGTGCTTCCATTGCACCTTAACCTGCTCAATTGCTTGGTTTCATAACATGAGCACCTTTTTCTGAAATATACATTGAGACTCTGGCTAGAATTTTCCATATGGTTCCACTTGCAATACGAACGAGTTAATCACATGATCAACATATCTAACATAATCCTTAAGCAATGACACATGGAAAACACCATGTACTTTCACTATCGGAGGCAGTGCAAGTCGATAGGATACTGGCCCAATCCTCTCAATAATACTAGAGGGTCCACAAAATCGTGGTGTCCTCTTCGCACATGATCCAATCCCTAAGGATCTCTTCTTTGGTTTGATGTGCAAGTACAGATGTTCCCCAACCTGGAACTCCTTGAACAACCTGTTCCAATCTGCATAGCTCTCTTGCCTATCCTGTGTTGCCTTTAGATTCTTCTTGATCACCTACATTTCTTGTTCCATGTCTACCAACATGTCTAGTCTAATCAACACCATGTTAACTAGATGACTCCAATTGACAAGAGTATTACAACTTCGCCCATACAATGCCTCAAATGGAATCATCATGAAATATTCTTGATAACCACTGTTGTAAGTGAACTCTACCAGTGGAAGGTACTCTTCCCACTTTCGTTGATGATGCATCACATACATCCTCAACATGTCCTCCAATATCCTGTTGACACTCTCTGTCTGTCCATCTATCTACAGATGATAAGTTGTATTGAAGGCCAACTTTGTGCCTAAACTTGCAAATAACTCCTTCCAAAACTAGGAAGTGAACTTCACATCCCTGTCTGACACAATCTTCTTTGGAACACCATGCAATCTTACCATATCTCTAATGAATACATGTGCTACATCACTAGTTGAGAATTTAAACTTCACTGGAATGAAATGTGCAACCTTTGTCAACATGTCCACAATAACCATGATGGAATCACGTTGTCTCACTATCCTCGACAAACCTGTGATGAAGTCCATGGAAATGACTTCCCATTTCCACTCTGGAATCGCAATCAGTTGTAGCATTCCACCTGAATGTTTACACTCTGCCTTCACACGCTGACAATCAAAACACCTAGCCACAAACTCTATTACATCCCTCTTCAGGTTAGGTCAACAATAAAAAAATTTCACTGTTGTCAGTGTTTTCTGATAACCTGGTTGACCCAAATATGGTTTTGCATGAAACTCTCACAATTTCACCTTCTTGAGCTCATTGTTGTTTGACACATATATCCTGTCTCCAAACCTAACCAATCCATATGTTGTAAGGAAATAGTCCACATCTTGTGCACTTGCACCTGTACCTGTACCCGTACTATCACATGTACCTATACATGCACTATCACTTGTACCTATACCTGTACTACCACATGTACTTGTACTAATACTCTGCTGCAACCTGTGCATAATCTCCATATATCAGACATCCTGCTAACCTACCTACAAGATCTTATCCTGTAAGTTTGTCCCATAGGAGCTCATAGTTGCTAAGTGATTTACCTGTATCTGCCTACTAAGAGCATCTGCCACTCTATTCTCTTTGCCTTTGATGTACCTGATCTCAAAATTGAACTCATTGATCGTAGCCAACCACCGAGCCTGCCTACCATTCAGATTTGGTTGGTCAAATAAATACCACAAACCATTATGATCACTCATCTATGTAAACCTTCAATGCATGTATGATCATTGCCAACTCAAGATCATGTATGTGGTATTTCTGCTCGTTCTCATTTAGTTTTTGCGATTCATAGCATACCACCTATCCATCATGCATAAGGACTCCACCAAGTCCTTTCTTGCAAGAATCTTTGCATACTACAAACTCTTTGTTCGAATCTACAATCTTTAACACTGGTGCATGTGTCAAAAACTACTTAAGCTACTCAAAACTAGCCTCACACTCCTCTGTCCATTCAAAATTCTTACCTTTCCTCTGCAATGACGTGATAAGATAAGAAATCTATGAGAAGTTCCTAATGAACCTCCTATAATAACCTACCAACCCCATGAAAGATCTCACCTCGTCTACTTTCCTGGGAGCTACCCACTCCATGATGGCCCTTATATTTTCTGGATCTACTGCAATTCCCTCCTTGGAGACAACATGCCCCAAGTAATGTACCTCAGTCTGAAAGAAACTACACTTGATGAGCTTAGCATACAATTGATCCTCTCTCAACAACCTCAACATTGCTGCTAAATGCTCGGCATGCTCTTCCTCATTTTTAGAATATACCAATATGTCATTAATGAGCACAATAACAAACTTATCCAAATACAAACGCAACACACTGTTCATCAAGCACATAAATGTAGTTGGAGCATTAGTTAAGCCAAATGGAACTACAACAAACTCATAATGCCCATACCTGGTCTGGAAGGCTATCTTGTAAATGTCCTCCTCTTTGATGCGTACCTGATGATATCCAGATCTCAGATCAATCTTCGATAACATTATTGCTCCCTTCAACTAATCGAACAAGTCATCAATCCTCGCTGACAGGTACCTATTCTTGATGGTCACTTTGTTCAACTACCTGTAGTCAATGCACAATCTAGGAGTATCGTCCTTCTTCTTCACAAAAAATATCGGTGTGCCCAATGGTGATACACTTGGCCTAATGTATCCCTTGTCCAACATTTCCTTCGACTGTAGCTTCAACTCTACCAACTTAGGTGTGTTCATCTTGTAAGGTGCTTTTGATGCCAGAGTTGCCCCTGGCACCAACTCAATAGAAAAGTCTACCTCCCTGTGAGGTGGAAACTCTAAAATATCCTCAAGAAATACATCCTTGAACTATTGTAGAATTGGGAACGTGCTCAAAACATCCGCATCCTCAATTTCCTCACCCTTATCACTAGACATGTGTACCGCAAATAACGCACACCCTTTTCTGTGACTACATTTTGCCTGAATAGTTGTCACCATCCTCGCTGATGTAGCTTTCTTCTTTCCCTATAAAACTCTTATTTCCCCATTATCATCTAAGCACTCAATGGCCTAGTAATATAAATTTGCCTTGGTTTTATGAAGGTACAACCAATCCATGCCCAAAAACATATTGTATGATCCCAACGGTAATACATTCAAATATGTTGTGGTAGGCGTACCATTCAAATCAAATGCACAATTTCTTACCCAATGATTAACTTGCTTATTTGGTAGCCAACTGCCCTAACCAATATTCTACATGCAATTCCTTACTCAAACCACACTTATCCATCAAGTCAATACTAACGTAGCTATAATTATATACATGGTCAATCAAAATAGAAATAACTTGATCGCAAATCTTACCGTCCATCTCAAAGATAGATGCCTGATGGTATGCTTATTCTTTATCCAATGCTGCATAAATACAAGGAACGCTCTGACCAACATCCCCATCAGCCTGTGTGTCTTGTGCAGTATATATCTGAGGCCCACCACCCTGATTCTACGGACAATCTCTTATATGATGATCTTTGCCACAAGTCCAACACTCTATAGGCTTCCAACTTGCATCCTTCTTCTGCTCCTCATATCATTGTCCCTATCCTTTGTTAGATGCATTGACCCTCTTAGGTGGTGCAACATTCTCCTTATTACTTGAATCATGTGGTCTTACTCACTTCTTGTCCCATTTTCCTTTATTCTTTGCATCACCTTTCCAATCTGGCTTAGTATCAGATCTGCACTTCGATTGTTCATTGCACTGCTTTAACTTTCGTATGGCCTCCTCCAATGATATAGGCTCATCAAACTTGATCCTATCTTTGAATTTCATTGGTAACCCACTTAGTGAATCTTGGAATCTTGGTCTCCTCCTCCTTGAGGTAAGGCACATACCTCAATAGCTCCACGAACTTGCTAGTGTACTCATCATTTGTCATAGATCCCATCTTTAGTTCATAGAATTCCTTTGCTCTTTCATCAAAGTATCTCTCTGATAAGTACGTCCTTTTGAGTAGTCACTCAAAATAATTCCAAGTCAACTCCTCCTCTTGTATACCTCTGACATTCTTCCTGCAAGGTATATCATGTCAGCTAAACCAAATCATAATAAACCAGCATACCTTAGTATAGCTCAGGGAGGATACCTTATTTGCAAGATCAACAAATCAGTGTGATACACGTATTACATAATCACAACATCATATAGAAACATAACACAGAAGCATATAAAAATACAACCATCATTCTAGCTAGGGTCCTGTTAGTGTCAGTCTTTCCAGCCTTCCTCCAGTGATCAAATATGCTCTTACAAAGTGGTTTCAGAGTGTTAAGGTCAATTTTTGTCATTTCAAAGAGTTTGCAAGCAAAATTTGGTCACTAGGCATTAGGTCTAGGGTTTGCTCTCACTCTTTTCAAAGTTGCCCAAATGCCAATCTATGTCACTATTCAGCTGAGTCTATCATCATTCATAGGGTTGTCATTATCATGTCAGTGTCTAATGAGTCATTTTACATCTTGTTCATGCCTCAGTTGTGCCCTGGCAAGTTCATTTCCCTCCCTTAGGGTTTTGAAGCCAATTTCTCTTGGACGGTTAAATCATCAGCAAAACTTGTATCCAGATGTTCATACACCTTCCCCTATCCTTAAAGTACTTTATCAAACTCTTCCCATCCCTTAGATCCGCCAAATTCCTCATTTTTCCACAAACCCTAGTTTCTAGCTACAACCTGGCAATTTTCTAGGTTGGGCCTGTGTTTTTCCCTTCTGGACCCTTTCCCCTCAATCAATCTCTGAGATTCCACTTTCCCCTGCTTCCTAACATCCCTCCCTACTTCCAAAAACTTCCCCAAGAATTTAGAAGCCCCTTATCCCTTCATTTCACTTCATTTCGACAAAATTCCTTGTTCCACACATCGCGATAAGTTTCACTAAAATGATGTTTCTGAGAAATCAAAGATGATTTTTTCAAAACTGAGAGACATTTTTTCCCACAACATGCCAAGGAAGAAAAACCTCCTTCACTTTTTTCACAGGTGTCATTGTTTTAAAGAAATGTCAAAAATACTGGCGAGAATGAAGGTGCTCCAAGGACGGTTGGCCAAAGCACAAAAACAAAGGAAAACGCCCGATCCACTCCAAATTTTGGCCAAAGCCTCTTTGACTGAGCATGGTACTTTATTGGGGACTCCCAGCCCAAATTTCAAGAAATTTGGAGAAAATTTTGTCATTTGTGAACTTTTTGTGCAATTTACAGGTTTTGGCTTCTCAACGGGTCTCACCCCCGGTGAGACCCTTTGTCATCGTAGCTTCGTTTTGCAAAAAATCAACATTTCTAGATTTTTCATGAAAAGTTACACTTTCTCATCCATTACTAAGAAATTTCATCAAGTTTTGGGCCTCCAAAAGGTCAAAATACATGAAAAATTTGACTTTCTGCCCCTTTTTTGAGTTGCAGAAACCAGTCTTGGGAGAATTAAGTTTTGACAGGGAAAATGACCTCCAAATTCAAAAATTCCAGTAGGTTTGGAAAGTATACTCAAAGATCTTTCCAAAAAGGCCACTTTTGCTCAATTCTGACACCGAGAAGGCCTCCAAACAGAGTTGTAAAGGTGTGCAACCCGTTGAGGAAAGGTTGCCAGATTTGACCAGTTCAGCCCAGAAAACGCAGTTTGGCTCCAGTTTGACTTTTTGGTGTGAAATATGATTATCTTTGATGTAATTATGGAAAATCTAAGACACTTTTACCCTTGTTTAACACTTCTAGAAGATTCATTCATGTAAAGGGTAAAAATTGAATGTATGAACTAGTTTCCAAGTTTAAAGAGGCAAGTTGTTTTGACTGCCTATTTTCTAGTGCTTAGTTTAGAAGTGGTTGAAACAGCTCCTAGGATAGTGAGCTCGACCCCTAGAGTCAAGGGAAGAGGTTGGATTTCCTATATTATGTATTTTCTCAATCATTTTCAGAGGTTGGAAGGTTGGACTCTTGAGAGAGCAGTAGCTCATTGTATTATCTCTTGTATCTCTGCAATTTTTGGCTAAGGAAGACTAGGGTTTTGCAGTCATCTTTGGGATTCTTGTGGACTCATGTGTTGATGGTGTGTTTCTTCATTCATTGTAAGCTTTGTTATGTGTTTCATTTTCCTTCTATACTTCTGCATATTAAACAAATGAAGTGATAAAGTAAGAATTCATGTTTGTCATGCTCTGCTTTTAAGTTTCTTTAGTTTTGATGTTTTCTATTGTTTAAAGAGAATTCAAATTCATTGTTTGCTCTCTTTAGCCTTCTCCCTTTCATTCTTGACCATTCACTTCAGTCAAAGACATCAGCGCGGCCTCCTACCTCGCCTCAAAGACTCCCCTACAGAAACTGTGTCCCATCCCCGCAGCCAAATTTGCCCTCTCCTCAACTTGCCACCAAAAGCCCAAAAATCTCAAAATCAAATTCTTTTATCAGTTTACTAGCCTAATATCAGTGTTACTTTGTTGGTCGTCTCCCTAATTGAAAATTTTCCAAGAGAGACCAGAAAGAGCCTTCTCCTGCCCCGTAGGGCTACCTACGAGGCTGAATGGTTTGATGTAACTTTGAGATTTTCCTTTCTCAGCCTGAGGTGAAATGTCAAACGCTAACAGCTACTACAGGCAATTTATTAATAAAAGAATGAAAATTTACATAAGCTTCTCTCATGCATGGTGAACCTACAAATGACCCTTCATGCACTTTAAATAGAATTCATGGACCAATCGGGTGTCAAGCCACGGATCAAGTGTCGGTAATACCGAGGAGAGAATGAACTATCAGATCACTACATATCGTGACTGTCGGACTGTAAGTTACAAATGTACATAGTAAAGAAACACACTTTACCTAACTCTATACTAGACCAAGTTATACTTAACTATTCCTACGTGTCAGAATATCCTAACAGTGCATTGGTTTATACAACTCATCAACAACAGTGCATTGTTACGCATAACTACCCAGTGCATTGGATAAGATAAAAGAATCGATGCTGCATATTTTTTTTCCTTCCCTAGTGTCGTTCCTAAAAAGTATTATCTGAGGCATTTTTGGAAGACATAAACATCAAGGTTGTATGATTTTCAGGCACCGATGTTGTTTTCATTCAACACCCTCGTGCATGGTATCATAGATTGTATGAGCCAGTCCATTTTTATTATTAAAGCAACAATGCTTGTATAAATTTAACACATTGGTGCTCCATACAATTGTTTCTAGTCGCGATGCTTTTATAATAGTAGTGCACTAGCACTATTTTTCCAGTAAGCACACCACTAAGAACACATCTGCTAAAACCTCCAGCCACACTAATTTTTTTAGTTGTGATGAAGTTTCATTATCATATCTGCTAAAACATTCGTTACTATACAATGTATGTTGTAGTGGAGGTTTTTTTTAATTTTTTTGCCCATTTTATAACACTAAAAACCTCTATTATAACCTCTGCTAGAAGGTATTTTCCTTGTAGTGTTACTGTCTCAAAGAAGCCTAAAAGGGATAATGTAGTTGTTAATTTTATTTCCATATTAACATTTAAATAAAATAAACCTCTATTAGTGATTCCTCTCTCAACAAACATTTCTTTGCAGTATCTACTAACTCTCCATTGTTTCTAGATATTGCTAACTACTTGATTGTAGGCAAACTTCCACCTCACTTGACTCTAAAAGAGCACAAAAGGATTATCAAACAAAGTGGAATATTCTCATGGACCGATGGTTATCTTTTATGCATTTGACTTGACTTGATTATCAAAAGTTGTGTACACAAAGTTGAGGTCCACGAAATGTATAAAGCTTATCATGATGGCCCATGTGGGGGGCAATTTGCCGACAAAAGAAAGTGGTACAAGGTACTCCATAAGTGTTATTATTGGCCCTCTATTTTCAAAGATGCTAAGAAATATGTGAAGAGATGTGACAACTGAAAGTGCATGGGTAGATTAATATAGGCATAGGATACGTCATTGCAACCTCAATTGATGTTGAAGTCCTTTGACAAATGGGCCTAATTTTGTGCGACGAATAAATCCTCCTTCCTATTGAAACTCTTACATCATGGCCTGCACAAATTATATTACAAAATGGATTGAAGCTAAAGCACTCTCGGTAACAACCAAATAGGCAATAGTGGAATTTCTCCATGAAGAGATTTTCAGAAGTTTTGGGATATATTGAGAGATAGTGACGAATAAAGGAACTCAATTTACTTGAAACATCATTAAGGAATTAATGGACATTTACAAGATCAAGCTAATAACAACATCGTATCATCCATAAGCCAATGGATAAGTGGAGGGGAATACCAAGATCCTTAAGGCATTCATCACCATGACTGTTAGGCCACACCTCAAGGGTTGGGATGATAGACTCCTTGACTATTGACCTAGAGATATACCATTGGATGTACTCCATATGAACTAGTGTATGGAAAGAGAGTGCTTTTGCTTATTGAGACAAATATTTAGACAAAAAGGACAATGGTACAACTTGGACTAGGCTTCTCAAAATCTCATAAGCAAAGATTTTTCTGCACCATTCAGTTAGATGAAATATGTCAAGTCACCCTACATCAAACCGCAATGATACAACATCAAAGGGCCAAGTGGCCTGATAAGCTCATCAAAAAGAAAAACTTTAAAGCCAAAGACAAGGCACTATGATTTGTATCCAAGTTTTGAGACTTCAGATGGAAGTCTCACATTAGATGGCTTGAACCGTATGAGATTAGTAAAAAATATAATAAAGAATCCATCAAGGTTTGTACTATTGATGAGGAACAAATTCCTTTAATGATTGATGGAAACAGTTTTTGCCTGTATCATTGACTCTTACCAAAATAGGCCTTTTTAGGAAGATTACTTGCATCATTACTCATTCTTCCACTTGGAAAACACATTTAAACAAAAACATGAAGGTCATGTATGAAAACCCTTAGGGGCATACCTGAGCAAGTGTCATGTGAAAACTAGTCTACATTGGTGCATGACATGTTAAAAGAAAAGAAAAGAAAAAATTAAAAATAAAAGCAGAAAATTAAAAATAATGAAAACCAATACCACATTTATAGTTTTCTAGTGATTATGCCATGTTCCTTTTACTTATACACATAATTTTATTTTTTTCTAATAAAGTGACTTCCATGATATGCAAGAGAGGACACTACCATTTTTGAAAATCCATTATACAATTTGGTTGTTGCAACCTCGTCATTGAACCCTTATTGCTACAATTTCATTGTCCAAACCTTGTTGTTGTAACTTTGTTTAGCTCCATTGTTCAATCTCAACAATAGGACACTGTTGTTGCAACTCTGGAACTGCAACTCCATTGTTGCAATTCAAATTGACCGCTTTATTTAAAATTGTTTGCATCAATACCACTACCATCACTAATGACATAAGCCTTTGTCATGAAATCCCTCTTTCCACAATAGGAAATCCCCACATCAAACTGTTCATTTTCTTTTTCGCAATAATAGTTTGAATCCTTAGAAGAAACGAAACCATGGGAGGCTCCCTCGTCTGCAAAGAACCTATAGAAGCCATTTTTTTGCAGGCATATGCTCACATTTGGGAGATTTTCAATAGGGAGGTTGGGTTAAATAAATCTAGAGGTTACAAGGATACAATGATGAAGTAGCCCTAGAATTTGCTAAAAATTTCATGGAAGATAGGTCAATGGTAGGAAGCACATTTGTGGAGGTTACAAAAGAAATTTTGGCTAAGGTAACAAGACAATCACAAACAAGAGAAGGATGGTATTGAAATAGAAGGTCGAAACTAGAAATCATGTAATAGTTTATTGACCCTAGGGGTAGCCTTGGTTAAGAAAGGAATGGGGTTTAATAGAAGATCACTACCATACGCATAGGAGAACATAGCCTTGGTTGTACAAAAGGATATTACTTGTGAGGGATATTATGGAGTTGTGTGCCTGTAAAATCGTTGATTGATGGACCATCTAAGGCATGGAAGACTTATCAACATGCCATAGTTTCCCCTTATCTACAAACTATGGCATAAGTAGTATAGAAATTGGGACAACTCTGAGATTCGCTTTCTAACCATGGCCTTATAAAATTACTACTAGAAGGAGCCATGAAACAAGAAAGTAGAGCATAGGAAGAGATTATCAGAGCCCCCACTAAAACTGTAGAAGTTTCCACTTCACCAGTAGGAGAAGTAAAAGCTACAACTCCACTGTTGGATGACCATGTTGCAATTCCAAAAGCTATAAATATTGCTAGTCCCAAAGCTACACCTACTTCCATTCCCAGAGCTACACCTACTGCCAGTCTCAAAGCTACACCTACTTCCAGTCTCGGAGCTACACCTACTCCCAATCCCTAAGCTGCACCTACCACTAGTCCCATAGCTGCACTTACTACCAGTCTCAAAGCTACACCTATTGTCAGTCCAAAAGTTGCACCTAGGGAGTACATTTTTGTGACTTCTTTGGCCGTTGAATACCCCCATGTTCCCATCAAAGAAGAAACCCTAGAAGGTAGTATTTCAACTCCACGGAAGGGATAGGAGAACGATGTGGAAATCATAAGTAGTAAATTCCATACCAAGTGATTAAGGAGAATGACAAAAGGGCCAACCTATGTGCTAATCCCAAAGAAAAAGAGAACCAGATACACCCATGAGGTTGTAACTCAACAAACACAATAAGAAACCCCTACTGTAGAACAAGAACCAGTGGGAGTGGAAGGTGAAGGATTTGCAACACAGGGAGAGATCTCTACTACTCCACAAGTAGCAATAATTAAATGTGAATCTGAATCCCCTGCTAACACAAAAGAACCAAAAGATGAGATTGGGGATGGCCAAAATGTTTCTGACCCTAAAGTTAAAGAGGAGCTAAGAATTTTTTTTTCAACACTAGAACTAGTAAGAGAAGCTTTTAGGAGAAGGTCTTGCCACTATTTTCAAAGTTTATTCGGAGGAGGAAGAAGAGAAAGAAGTTTTTCTTGCTAAAGAAACCATTGTTGTAACACCTAAACTCATAAAGCTTAAGAAAGTAAATGCCTTGTGTTCTTTCCCAATAATTCATCTCTTTTAAGAAGGAACAAGATATTAGAGACAGAAAGCTTTAGGCTACTATTAAAACATCAAGGAATGAACCTAAGGAAATGAGGTACTTTGAGAAGATTGATTGCCTTGCTTGGGTAGCAGATTCCCTTGATAAAGGGGAACTTCACACCGAAACCCAAGATAAAACTCTGTTGGGTAGCAGGTCCCCCGCGTAAGAGCTTTGGGGCTTAAAGCCCACAATTTAGGGTAAAAAGTATGGCAAAGGTTCCATGAAGTGCGTGAAGCGCGAATTGTAATGAGTTAATTCAAAGGGTTGTCTGTCCGAGAAAAATGTAAGATAATAGAAAGCAAGTCGGCCTGCCCAAATGTATAAATAGAGTAGGGCTCTAGGTTTAGAAGGAAGATTTTCTTTAGTAGCTTGGGTTAAGATCTGAGGTGTATGGGTTTGTAAAAGGAAGAGTGCTTTGAGTCTGTAAGTCTGAGTCGCGGTTGGTAGTAGTTAGAGTAAGCTTTACAGCTGTGTGCACAGAGACCTGGTAGAGTCCGCAGCTATGTTCGTGGACCCCTACAGCTGAGTGCGCAAGGTGGAATTGGATTGTACTGAGCAAAAGGTTAATAAAGGTAAGTGTTTCTGAATTATTGGGCATTTGATCACAGATCTATATTTTTAAGATTATGTTATGGTTTTATGCATATCTTTAAGATTTATGGTTGCACGCACTAGTTTTAACTGTTGAATGCTTGATTAAAGATCAGATCTGTAATAACTGCAATAATAATAAGAATCTAGGAAACACCCCATCGCAGATCTTCATGAAGGCCAAACAACTACGCAGAGTAGCGCGAGTGCATAGTTCGGTCTGCGACCCCTCCAGACCTCATCAAGACATCCCTAGGTTGCGGAAACCTAGTTCCAACGCCCTCCCATACTACCTCGGGTGAAACTTCAATCCGCGCTCCACAGATTGTTGCGGAAAGGGCCAGTAGTGCGGGATTTGTTTGGCTAAAACTCTTCCAAACCTGGGTTAGGGCCCAATAAGCCAACAAATGGTTCCATTGCTGGGATAGGGATATGCCTAAGGGGTGTTTTCTGTCGAGACGTTGGAACCCTATGAAGAAAGAACTTGAAGATTGGTTGCATCAGAAGCTGCACAAGTTCGTAATACAAGAAAATAAAACTCCACAGATATCTGAGAGAAGGTGGTTGGATCGCTTCATTCTCTTCGGAACTATATGCTTGGATCGTGAGGCTAGCAAAGAGCATGGGAAGTTCCAAGCTTGATCAACTGATAGTTTGGATGCCATAGTTAGTACGCAAGCTAGAGGCATCTGAAGATAAGATCGCGTGGGTCGTAGATCATTGGTTGGATTGGATAATAGGAGGGTTTATCATTAAATTCATAATAGATACAATTGTCAGCTACAGTGAAGGTGAAATACGTTTTCTCAAAGGACCACGAGCTAAGTACATCAAGTCTTTGAATACCTGGATTAATATGTTGTTATGTGAAAAATAGGTGATGTGCATATATTAATGAGTGGAACGACGCGAAGCGGAAGGATCTTCAAAGGGATCGAAGGGTTGGGAAATAGTCCTTTAATTTCACCACCTCGAGCAAGTGAGGAAGAGCGCACTTGAGTTTCTCCAAGGAGTGCGGTCGGTTTGACCGGGCAACGCATTTCGCAATTATCATCTCCACTAACGCCACCACTCCCATCACCTTCTTCACCTCCAACTTCGCCCACTGTGCCACCACCAAACCTGTAGTTTAGCATGGCGAGCACGATCAAGTTGCCTATATTCAGAGGAGTAGGAAATGAAGATCTCGATCAGTTTTGGTTCGTAGTAAGAGTAGTATGGGAAGCGCACGGGGTTACGTATGATATCAGGTTTGATGGACCGTCATTGGGATAGGTACCGAATATAAAATTCGAAGAATAAGACTTGGCGGATAGCGAGAAATTCCCACAGTTGGCCACGGACAAACTACAACAGGAGAAATGGTTGTGAGGTGTGGAGAAGGCTGGGCTACTATATCTGCGGTGGATACCCCACTACCACCACGCGCCTATCACTATCTTTGTCATTCGGCAGCTACTATGTCTAGTACATGATGGGTATCTGTGGCTGCAAGATCCAATTCCCATCACGGCCGACTTAATTCACTGAATCTCGTGGCTGTTGATTAAAGGAAGCAATCCCGCAGACATCGTCAGAAAGAGTAGTGACTTGGGCCTTGCAAAATCTATGAAGGCCAAATATAAGCTCGAGAAAAGGAAGTGAGGTTACATAATCGCAAGTATCAAAGATCGAGGGGTGCGCATTTCCACCCAATTGCTGGTCAGCAATCTCATGAGGAAATGTCGTGCAGATGACGTATCGGCATTTGTAATTGCATTGGCAGAATAGTGTGCAGAAGGGGTCCAGTTCAATTGGGCGCAGTTTATGTGCGATTAATTTGTGACGAACTGTAGGGAAGCACAAGACCAAGGTAAGACCTTCCACTACGCATGGGTACTCTTATCCATCTTGTTGATTACGGGAGAGCTACTGAGAGAAAATTTGTCCTGATGATGAGTCTAGTTGCAGACTCGAAACGTCGACAACAAAACATGAACACTGTGGAAAATCCGAACTCCATTCAGAAACTAGTTTCCCGTCGTGGAACAGCACATACACGAGGCCGCGAGGTATACCTCGCTTTGGGCAACCACAAACGCAGCAAGGATCTGGAAGATAAAGGTATTTTGGACATGTCTAGAGGCGAGCTTATGAACATGGATCAACCGTAGGCTGTCCCTATCCCCAACGGTATATAACACTTTACAAAGTGTGGAGGAATTCAAGGCAGATATGCATAACTTGTATATCTATGTTGGGTTGTGTTATATTCTTTCCACGTAGTTAATAGGGGGTTTGAGGGGTACTCGTAACCCCACTTTATGGGGTTCACCC
>APFE031262509.1:31526-116372 GCA_000404065.3 Pinus taeda
TGATGTTCAGTATCACTTGGTGAGGGATATGATAGAAGACAAAAAGGTGTTGCTAGTAAAGGTGGACACTTTGAAGAATACTGCAGATGCATTGACAAAATCTGTGAGCTCTAAGAAGTTCTCTTGGTGTAGATAAACAATGGGTGTTTCAGGCCTGGAAAAATGACTAAGCTCTCCTGTGGCCCCCTGTGGAAAGAAAACAACAAGTGGGAGATTGTTGGGTTGTGTTATATTCTTTCCACATAATTAACAAGGGGTTTGAGGGTACCCGTAACCCCATTTTGGGGCCGGGGCAGTGCCCCGAAAAATTTTGATTTTGGACCTTATGTTAGGTTGGGTGGACCCACCTATGGTTTTGTGCATGATTTTTTGCACATGTTTTTTGGATGCGATGGTTTTTCGGTTCATGGTATTAGACGCGATGGTTTTCAGTCCATGGTGTTGGATGCTTCGGCATGTATAAATATGTATTATAACATTGAAAGGAATACAATGAAAAATCAAGCTGGTAGTCTCAGTTTTGGGATCCAGTGGGAAAATCTCTGTGTATATGTGTTTTATGTGTTATGCTCTTGCATTATTTATTTTTGTGTTTTAGAATTCATACCTAGGTAATTTCTATACAAGGTTAAAACCTACAATCTGAGTGCGCAAGGATCTAGCCCAAGCATGGGAAAAGCTACCATTTGTTGCAACAGATGATGCAATCTTCGAAGGAATGGCGTCATGGCCTTTGGAGTGGCATGCCCTGGACTTGGCAGAATTGGAAAAAATTGCAGCGCAACAGAAGAAGAAGGAGACCAAGTTGTACCTCGCGAAGCTAGCAGAAAGAAAGCGTCAAGAACAGGAAGCAGCCATGCTGCAGACGATGGCTGAGGCAGACACGCTAGAGCAAATGAAACAGACCAAAATCGCGGCCGCAAAAGAGGCTAAAGAAGGCCAAGAAATTCCCATGGAACTGAATATACAGGAGGAGGTGGAGATACAAGAATGTGCGAACCTTACAACAAATGTGACCTAGTTCAAGCAGCCGCATGACCAAGAGCAACCTTCCACGCGAAAAAGGACAAAGGCAATTGAGTCTGTGGGAGGAACCCTTATTGGTAAAGACACCCTGGCAGAATTGATCACGGAGTAAATGACTGTGTTGGGGGTCACTCAGAGCGTAGCTGCAGGCATTACAGGTGCAACCCCCAGGAGGGATGATACCGAACCTAGCAGATGATACATCCGCAGTTGAGTAGATGGTGTGCGCCCACACAATGAACACTTTAGTGTTACTAACAGGTGCCATCATAGCAAAATCCGAAGGTAACGTGAGGAGTTGGGGGTTGAATTTGGCTGCCCTTCCCAGAGAGACCCTATACTAGCTACAGGATGGGGTAACTATTGAGCTCCGCACTAGGGAAGGCCACGCCCTCCAGGTCTTGACAGAGCAAAAGGGAAATCTAGACAACGTCAGTCTACAACACAATGACTTGGTCGCACGCAACCAAGAATTGGAGTAGGCCATGGCGGAGGTCTGTAGTACTGTACCAGGGCTGGCTATGCCAGCAGAACTCCTAGCAGCCGAAATGATTCGTCACATGGCCGTAGGATTCCGTAAGGCCCAATAGGAGGCTGCCAAAGCTCAGTGGGAATTGAACTTGTAGATCGCGGAGCTAAGGCTGAAAGCGCAACCCCCTACACCGCCGGAGTCAGAGAGCAGTGCTACAGCACCCTTGAACCAGGATTGGCAGTGATAGAGCACGCTATACAGGATTGCATAGGATTGTTGGATCATTCCCTTCTTACACTCACATCACTACAAGAATACCCAACGTTGCAGTAGGTAGAGACAGAAGTACGGGAGTTACAACAAGCTTAGCCAAGATGAGGTAGGCTTAAGCCATGAAGGAACAGGTAGACGTTGTGTGCCAAAAAGAAGCCAGGCTTAAAGCACACATCCAGCCTTGGCTGGAGGAATCATTCACGATCACCTCTATGATTGAGGGGAAGCTGACTCAACTACAGAAAACATATGCCCTAGGGCAGGAAGGCACCTCCGATAATGTATCAAAAAGCTGCGCACAAGTGATACAGTGGACAGTGGAAGAATGTGTGGCAGATATCAACACAGCGCGGACATTGCTAGATGGACTCCGAGCCAAGATCACCGCACCAACCGAGTGACTCAGGACGAGTCATGATGATTGTGTTGGGGGCCTGTTGGGTAGTGGGCCCCTCGCGTAAGAGCTTTGGGGCTTAAATCCCACAATTTTGGGTAAAAAGTATGGTAAAGGTTCCGCGAAGTGCGCGAAGTGTGAATTGTAATGAGTTAAGTCAAACGGTTGTCCACTCGAGAAAAATGTAAGATTATAGAAAGCGAGTCGGCCTGCCGATGGTTCACGGACCATGGGAATGTATAAATAGAGTAGGGCTCTAGGTTTAGAAGGCAGTTTTTCTTTAGCACCTTGGGTTAAGATCTAAGGTGTATGGGCTTGTAAAAGGAAGAGTGCTTTGAGTCTATAATTCTGAGTCACAGTTGGTAGTAGTTAGAGTAGGCTTTGCAGCTATGTGCATAGAGGCTTGATAGAGTCCGCAACTGTGTGCCCAGACCCCTGTAGCCGAGTGTGCAAGGTGGAATTGGATTATACTGAGCAAAAGGTTAATAAAGATAAGTGTTTCTGAAATATCATGCATTTGATCGTAGATCTATATGTTTAAGTTTATGTTATGGTTTTATGCATATCTTTAAGATTTATGGTTGCACGCACTGCTTTTCATTGTTGAATGCTCGATTAAAAACCTTAAGGAATAGATCAGATCTATAATAACTGCAATAATAATAAGAATCTAGGAAGCACCCTGTCGCGGATCTTTGTGAAGGCTAGACAGCTGTGCAAAGTAACGCGAGTGCGTAGTTCGGTCTACGGCCCCTCCATACCTCATCAAGACATCCCTAGGGTGTGGAAACCTGGTTCCAACACCCTCCCATATTACCTCGGGTAAGACTTCAGTCTGCGCTCTGCGAATTGTTGCCAAAAGGGCCGGTAGTGCAAGATTTGTTTGCCTAAAACTCTTCTGAACCTAGGTCAAGGCCCAATAAGCCAACAAACTCAAACCCTAAGAAAGAATCACAAGAACTAGTTGTCTAATCAACATACACCACGCCTGCCTTGTTTGATATAACCATTCAAATTGAGAATAAAATAGCAGAGTTTAAGGACACACAAGTGGATACCCCAAATGAGTGGATGAAGGTAAAAGAAGATATATGGAACCAATTTTTCACCTCATATGCGGAGGGAGTAATTCCAAATAAGGAGCATTAACAAATTATCAAAGGAATGAAGAAAGTAGGGCTGAATTCTGTGAAGCCCACACGAATATATGGGAGGAAGCAAGAGAAGAAAACAATAAGTTGTTTCAACAAGAGAGACAAGTTAACGAGTTGGAATAGATAAAATTCAACTTGGCTTGTTAATAGATTCAAATATTAGTTGAAAAGCCCCTTCTCCATATTACCACATGTTTTTGTAAGAAAAATCATAATGTTCGAGAGAACATTTGTAATGGCTAGTAACCCATTTTTTTGTCTATGTAGTTAGGCACTTTGTATTACTTGAAAAAATAATTACATAGACAAAAAATAACTTCCTACTCGAATGGAAATTAGACTAGAAGAGTAGGTTCATAATTTTGAGGTTGTTAAGACCTCATCTAACTAAAGCAGTAGATATGCAAAAATACATGTAAATAGGATGAATACCCCAATTTGTGACATAAATTTGAAAAATGCATTGTAAAAAAAAAACAGTAAATCATAATAGTTATTAGAATGAGTCTCTACGTAGTTGTGTCGGATAAACATCTTTCTCATACAGGGAGAAGGAGTGGTTAGATAAACTCCTTATAAGAGTAGTGAGCTTATGATCTATACCATCAATTTTCTCCTCCAACTTTGCTAGCTTGATGGATTTCTCCTGTTGGTTGTTGACATTGTCCATGAGAACTCGACCCATAAGAATTTTAGCATGCCATTACATTGACTATTGAAAATAGAAACTATAAATGTTAAAAATAACATCAAGAAAGATCCTAATTTAAATTTTCCTTGAATTAAATTGGGAATAAAATTGTAATTCCACATCTTATGACAACTCGTATTAGATAACTAAGTTAATTTGACTTAGTTGGCTCAGTTAATTCGAGTCAAGGGTATAACTAGAGTCATGTAGAGTGTATCCTACTTTATAGGAGTCTTGGTTGAGTTTATTTTCGTTTGTGATTAATTAATTCAGTCTAACTGAGTTAAAGTCAGTTAAACTAGTTCCAACTGTTGGAGGGACTAGTGGGAGGTCTAGCAGTGTGGTGTTACCTGCAGTCGACTGTGGTGCTACCTGAAGTACTGAAGTGCAGTGTGGTGCTGCCTGAAGTGGAGTGTGGTGTTGCAAGAAGTATAGTGTGATGTTGCCTAAAGTGTAGTGTGGTGCTACCTGAATTACAGTGTCATGCTACCTAAAGTGTTGTGTGGTGTTGCCTACAGTCAGGTTGGGTGTTCCAACAGTCAAGTGTGGTGTTGCCTGCAGTGATCAACTAGTAAACATAAATTCACCCATTATTAACTCATGCGTGTCAAATCAAAGAAAGACCCAGTTGAGAATGGTGTTCAAGGACAATGTGGTATCAATTGTATAATCATCTAAATTGTAAAGGTGGTGCATGCAGTCAGAGGAAGAGCCTAAAGGAACTGTGCAATCCAATAGACATAAATTCCCATTAAATAGGGGCCTAATTCCTTATTGAACAACACAAGGAAGTAGGAGCTTGAAAGGCTAGGAAATTGGCTAAGCTTTGGCTAGAGTCAGCCTAGGAAGCTATGAGACAGATAAAGATAATGTAGAGGTTGTTCATCCTTGAGAAAATCATTGTAATCTTCTCATATTTTCTGATGAATGAAATATACAGATAGCAGGGGTTTTTATCTTTGGTTTTCCCCAATAAATCATTGTGTAATGTGTTAATTTAATTATTTCTCTTATATGCTTCATGATTTCGCGATCGTTTAATTGTTTCTGCTAATGAGTAGAGTATATTCAATTCTATTGTTTTAGCATATTACAATTAGTAGTTTGAATCTACAAGGAATTTCTACATGGTATAAGAGAAGAAATCACTATAGAAAAGGAGTATACGAGTTTGTCTTTTGCAGGTGAACTCAAATTTACAGTATCATAATTCAATGCGATCAGGATGTCGTCCTATGGATTTAGACTTGAATATGCCCTTGAGGGTAGTTCAAACTATATTTCTTGGAAGGATAGGATGGAGATAGTGTTGGAAGTTAATGAACTAAAGGAATTCATAGACAAAGATATTCCTAAGCCTCCAACAGTTGATGCTCAAGATCTGGCAGAGTGGAGAAAATTTGTTGCAAAGGAGAGAAGGATTATCCTAGAAGGAGTTGGAGATCATATTGTCTCGAACCTCCATGATAAGGAGACTCCATGTAACCACCCTCCTCCCACAACTACCCAAGTAATCAGACAACCAGGTAAACATGCGGTGAAAGAGGCCATTATGAAGGGATTCAACCTCCTTGGCGACCTTAAGGAAATCAAATCGACGGAAGACATAAACCATACCTTCCACATCAGCAACACCACCACCAGGAGACATCTTAGCCACTCAGACATCCTGCCCATGGGTCCCACTAATATTTTAGACCTCTTGACTTTTGGATGCTCTCATGTTATAAGCATGCCAACGTCTAGGGACCTCTTGACATCTCACAAGCCTGCAAGCCAGTGTCCAGGGACTTTTCCCAGCATACATGTTCCAACGTCTGTGGAATTCAAGGAACTTTTCTTTCCCATAATTTTGGCCACTACCTAGAACTTGTTATAACTTTCAAAATCCTTCCATGACAAGATTACTCAACCAAAAATCAACCTCACGACTAGGCCTTACCATCCCCAACCGAGACTGACATTTTGTCAAACACTTGGAATCAATGCAACCTATAGGTCTAGGATAAAAGACAAAGTGTGAATGATTGAAAACTCTTACGAAACATGACAAGAATTATCACCACCTTCTTCGTTGAATTCTTATAACATCAATTAGGTCTTGCATCCATCAATCTAAAAAATACAAGTAAATACATGAGATAACCATGACATGAACTAGCCAATTAACCATGCTTATAACCAACATAAAACCATGTAAATAAAAAATATATAACAACCATTAAATACACACATAAACAAGTGCAAAAGAAAGAGAACTTAGATTTCATTAATCGTAGGCAAATCCTACCAGGTTTGGGACTTCCACGTACCACCCAACCATAGTCATGGTTGAACCAAATATTTCTTTCAGCGGTCACCCCCGTGCCATATTCCAAGCATCAATGTGGGATATCATGGATAAACAAATCCAAAAACAACCAAGGGAATCTAGAGGTTAAACCACCTCCACCCTCACCAAAGTGTGATCCCACCAAAACCAATGCTCTGATCACAACCAAACTGAACTTGGAATGCCATCTAGAATCCATCACTATCCTTAAGGAAATATTTGTCTCCTTGTCTCTCAGG
This sequence comes from Pinus taeda, assembly GCA_000404065.3. Lineage (NCBI taxonomy): Eukaryota > Viridiplantae > Streptophyta > Pinopsida > Pinales > Pinaceae > Pinus > Pinus taeda. The sequence goes on from APFE031262509.1 coordinate 38,108, forward strand.
CTTTACCACAATCTAATCTCAGATCACTAGGCCCTAAACTGAGACCAGCCCCTTAGGATTTACCACAATTCAAACCCGGATCACTAGGCCCTAAGCCGAGAATTCTCCCTCGGGATTTACCGTGTATCCCGCCAAAACCAAATAAGGGATTCCTAGGCCTTTGGGAATGAACCTAGAGACCGGCTCCACCCAAGATTCTAAAATCCATACGGAAAACCAAAGCTTAGAAACCGAGATAAGCATCCCAACATACCATGGCATGCAAAAAAAGGAGGCTAGGTTGAAAACCACTATCTTAACCCAACAAAACCATGCCACCGACATCAAGAGAACCATACACCAACATGCAAAGCTATGCATGTCAAAACCAGCTAGGAAATCACACATGCAATATGTTACCTGCAAGTATGCCTGTTGAAGCTACCTAATCCTGCTCTTCCTTCCTTGATACTTGCTTTCCTTCCTTTCCCTTTGCTTGTTTTTCCTTCCATGAGCCAAAGCTAGAGTGCTCTAAGAAAACTCTAAGTGACAAAGAGAGAGAGAGAGGGGGAATAATGAGAGAGCTCTAAAACTTGAACTGACAAAAGGTTACCAATTGACCATCAGAAGCCTTTTTATTAATGAGGCCTCTATTTTCTTTATGTTCCATTATTTTCCTTCATTTTCCTCCTCACATGCAACCTATGACCTTTCACCTTACTTTTCTCCTAATTTCCATTATTTTCATAAATAAATGTGCCAAAACTGCCTTTCTTCCTTTTAATGCCTTTTCCTTAGCCTTTGCCAATTTCCTTAGCCAAAAACACATCCAGTGATGCCCACTAGGATATCTTTTCCCAACGTTCAGCTCGGAATATGTGTCCCTTAACCGTGGTCTTATTTTGCCTTTATTAAATTTTATTACATGAACTTTTCACTAAGGTTGTTATTGAACCCTCCCCCTTGGGGAACACCATCCTGAGTGTTAAACCACACCAAGACCTCAGCAAAACCACTGAAAAGCAAACATACTGCCCATGGATCTTTATAACTTAGCTCCTTGCAGTATTTACATAGAAATACCTACTCAAAATTAAAACATCATGACAAGATACCAACCATACCATTGATTGGAGCTTTATAACTTAGCTGATGGTGGTATTTACATCCATATACATATACAAATATACCAAAACATATGCCACACTTATACCAAACATCAAACCAAAATTGTTTTTCCTCAACTACAAAATAATGAAGGATACAAGGCCCGCATTTGATCTTCCATCTCCCATGTAGCTTCTTCAAGCCCAAAGTGCTTCCACCACACTTTAACTTTCTCTATGGCTCTATTCCTAAGCATGATATGCTTCCACTACAATATGCACTGAGGCTCCGGCTAGAACTCTCCTTCTTGATTCACCTGCAATACAGACCAAGCAATAACATGATCAACATCCTTTATATACCTCTTAAGCAATGAAATATGGAAAACATCATGGACTTTCATTGTTGGAGGCAGTGCAAGCCGATAGGCCACTGGTCCAATCCTCACAAGGATCTCAAAAGGCCTACAATATTGTGGTTCCAACTTGGCATGTGAGCCAATCCTCAAAGAGCTCCTCTTGGGCTTGATGCGCAAATACACATGCTCCCCAACCTGAAACTCCTTCAATACCCTGTGTTGGTCTACATAACTCTTTTGTCTATCTTGTGTTGCCTTTAGATTCTTCTTTATAACTTTCATTTCCTATTCCATGTCTGCCAACATATCCAGTCCATTAAGTACCTTATTCACTATATCACCTCAACTTATGGGATTATTACAACTTAGTCCATACAATTCCTCGAAAGGACTCATCCTCAATGACTTCTGATAAACATTGTTGTATGCGAACTCAACCAATGGAAGATACTCTTCCCATGTCCTCTGTTAGTGCATCACATACATCCTCAGCATATCTTCCAAGATCCTGTTGGCCCTCTTTGTTTGTCCATTTGTTTGTGGATGATAATTTGTACTAGAGGCCAACTCTATACCCAAACATACAAATAGCTCCTTCCAAAAGTTGGAAGTGAACTTTACATCCCTGTCTGACACAATCTTCCTCAGAACACCATGTAATCTCACTATGTCTCTGATGAAAACCTGTGCTGCATCACTGGCTAAATATCTAGTCTTCACTGGAATGAAGTGAGCTACCTTGCTCAACCTGTCAACAATGACCATATTAGAGACATGTTGTCTCAATGTCCTCGTAAGACCTCTAATGAAATCCATGGAAATGACCTCCCATTTCCATTCTGGAATTGCAAAAGGTTGTAGTAGACCACCTAGATGCTTACATTCTACCTTTACCTACTGACAATCTAAACATCTAGCCATGAACTCTGCCACTTCCTTCTTCAGATTCAGCAAATAGTAGAACTTCTTCACCACCATCAATGTCTTCTGATATCCTGGGTGACCCGATTATGGCTTGACATGAAACTCCCTCAATATAATCTTCTTGAGCTCACTGCAATTCGGTACATAGATCATGTCCCTGAATCTCAAGAAACCATCTGTCATGAGATGATAGTATGCATCTTGATCACATGTACATGTACCTGCACCTGTACCTATACCCACACATGTGCTTGTACATGTACCTGTACCTGTACTATGATATAACATGCGCATGATCTCCACGTACTTGTCATCCCGTTGTTCTACCTACAAGATCCTATCGTGTAACTTTATCCTGTAAGAGCTCATAGTTGCTATATGATTTACCTATACCTTCTTGCTAAGAGCATTTGTAACATGGTTCTCCTTCCCTTTAATGTATCTGATCTCGAATTCGAACTCACTGTGGGTGGCCAACCATCTAGATTGCCTGGAATTTAGATTTGGTTGGTCAAAAAAATACCTCAACCCACTGTGTTCACTCATCAGTACAAACCTCCTGCCAAGAAGATAATGCATCCACATCTTTAATGCATGTATGATTGATGCTAGCTCAAGATCATGCAACAGATAGTTTTACTCATGCTCATTCAGTTTATGTGACTCATAGCACACTACCTATCCTTATTGCATAAGAACTCTACCAAGTCCTATCTTACAATCATATTTACACACTACAAAGTCCTTGTCTGAATCTGCAATCTTTAGCATTGGTGCATGTGCCAATAACTGCTTAAACTGCTCAAAACTAGTCGCACATTCTTTTGTCCATTCGAACTTCTTACCTTTCCTCTGCAATGACGTGATAGGATATGAAATGCCTGAGAAGTTCCTGATGAACCTCTTGTAGTAACCTTTCAATCCCATAAATGATCTCACCTCATCCACATTCTTAGGAGTTGCCCACTCCATGATGGCCCTTATCTTTTATGGATCTACTTTTATGCCTTCCTTGGAAATGACATGTCCCAAGTAATGCACCTCAGTCTGAAAGAAGTTTCACTTGCTAAGTTTAGCATACAACTGATGCTCTCTTAGAAATCTCAATGATGTTGCTAAATGCTCGGCATGTTCTTCCTCAATTTAGAATACCAGTAAGTCATCAATGAATACAATAACAAACTTGTCTAGATAAGGACACAACACACTATTCATCAAACACATAAATATAGTTAGAGCATTAGTCAAACGAATGGAACTACAACAAACTCATAATGCACATACCTGGTCTTGAACGCAATCTTAAAGATATCCTCTTTCTTGATGCGTACCTGATGGTATCCCGATCTCAAGTTGATCTCAGAGAACATTGATTCTCCCTTCAATTGATCAAAAAAAATCATCAATCCTCAACAATGGGTACTTGTTCTTGATCATTACCTTGTTCAACTGCTTGTAATCAATGCACAATCTGAGAGTACCATCCTTCTTCTTTACGAAAAACACTAATGCACCCCCAGGTGATACACTTGGACTAATGTATCCATTATCAAGCATCTCCTTTAACTGCAACTTCAACTCTACCAACTCAGGTGTACTCATCTGGTAAGGTGCCTTTGATGCCGGACTTGCCCCTTGCACCAAATAAATAGAGAAATCCACTTCCCTGTGAGGAGGTAACTCTAGAATCTCTACTGGAAACACATCCTGATAATGCTGCAAAATAGGGTACCTCTTGAAAATTTTTGCATCGTCCATATATTTTACCTTGTCACTAGATATATGAACTACAAACATCACACAAGATTTTCTACAACTACACTTAGCCTACATATCGGTAACTATCCTCACTGATGTAGGCTTCTTCTTTCCCTGCAAGGTTGTCTTTTCCTCACTATCATCCACACACTCAATGAATTTGTCGAAGAAATATACTTTGGTCCTATGAAGGTACATCCAATCCATACCCAAAAGTATAATATACGATCCCAATGGTAGTACATTCAAATGTGATGTTGTAGGCATACCATTTAAATCGAATGCATAAGCACTTACCCAATGGTGAACTCTCTTCTTTGTACCTGTAGTCAATTGTACCAACCAAGATTTTGCATGCACTTCTTTTCTCAGACCACACTTATCCACCAAGTCGGATTAATATAAATATAGTTATATCCAGGATCAATCAAAACATAATCAACTTGATCACAAAGCTTACCATCCATCTTAATGATATATCCTTGATGATTCACCTGCTTGTTGTCCACAGCTGCATAGATCTGAGGAATGTTATGTCTAACATCACCAACTGTATGCGCCTCCTGAGCACTCTAGATCTAGGTTCTACCACCACTTTGATATTGTGTACAATCCCTCTTACAATGATCCTTACCACATATCCAACACTGCAATGGTTCTCTACCACCGCCTCTAGTTTGCTGCTCTCAATGTCCCCTCTCATTTGTATTGAACCTCTTATAAGGGACTACATTTTCTTTATCAATTGTATCTTCGGGTCTTCCTCACTTTTGTGGCCATTTTCCTTTAGTTTTATCATTTCCTTTCAAGTCACGCTTAGGCTCAACTTTATGCTTTGATTGCTCACAACAATGTTTCAACTTTCAAATGGCCTCCTCCAACTATCTAGGCTCATCGAACTCAATTCAATCTATGTATGCTACTTACAGTCCACTGATGAATCTTTAAACCATGGCCTTCTCCTCATTGAGGTAAGGCACATATATCAACAGCTCCAAGAACCTACTATTATACTCATCATCTGTCATGGAACCCATCTGCAACTCATAAAAATCCTTATCTTTGTCATCAAAGTATCTCTCTGACAAATACTTCTTCTTGAAGAGCCTCTCAAAATGATGCCAATTCAAATTGTCCTCATGTATACCTTTAACATTATTCACATGTTCCCACCAAATATTTGTTTTACCTTTGAGACTAAAATTGGCTATCTTTTCTTTCATGTTTTCTGAATAATCTTGCAATCTAAAGAATTTCCTCATACCAAGGAACCATGCCTATGCATCATATGATTTCTTCATATCTCCATTAAATGTAGGTAGTTTTTCTTTCTTAAACTCATCCGGAAAGTATCCCCTATCACTCCTCCTATAAGGATGATAATGATGACAATCATGATGTATGTTCGAACTAGAACTAGAATAATACCTGTGCCCATCACCTCTCCTATCCGAAGTGTCCAACAACCTTCCATCTATGATCATGTCATCTTTCTCCAACCTGTGACCACCATAAGACCTGCTTCCATATGCCCCATTAGTTATATCCTCTTGCTCATGGTTGATCCGAAGTGGTCCCTGTCGTTGCAATTCTAACAAACTCTAAAGTAGTATTCCATTAACATCTGCTTGTTTCTCTTGTGCCTGCATGATTTTGTCATTGTTCACCTTATAACTCATTATTTATTCCTTCAAGCTTCTTAACGTATCTTCCAAATCAAAAGAGAGCTCAACACCATGCTGCTCATTTGATTCATAGGGAGAGTCTTTATAGTCTACCATCTTTCTAGCCATTTGATCTCTTTCCTACAAGGCATATTATGTCAGCTAAACCAAATCACAATAAACCAACGTACCTTAACATAGTTTGGGGAAGATATCTCATCTGCAAGATCACCAAATCAATGTGATACATGTATAACATAATCATGTAACCATCAGTCTAGCTAGAGTTCAGTTATCAATGCATGACCATATCAACTACACACATACCATGACTACATGCATGACAACAACAACCATAACACCACTATATACTTGACCACATGCAAAAATTAACATGCATAAGCAATGTGTAATCAACCACACACACGCATGAATGCATATGATCAATCATGAACGACGATACTTGTAACCAAACCTACAAGAATGATACATGTAATAAAGCATGCAAGAATGTAACCAAACATATGAAAATGTAACCAAGCATACAAAATGACACATGTAAGTGACATATAACAACATGTAACCAGTCATACACTCATGAAAACATGCTTCACATAACGACATCCTTATCCCCGTGGCAACATCACCACGACCATGACCAATGGCATGCATATGCAACAATCATTCAAGGATGCATGACACATTTACAACCAGCATGAATGCATGACAAACACATTCACCCAAGGAGAGTGAAACCACACTCTTATACCAATTTGTAACTACCCTCCTCCCACATCTACCCAAGTAACCGGCCAACTAGGGTAAACATACAATGAGAGAGGCCACTATGAAGGGATTGAACCTCCTTGGTTACCTTAAGGAAATGGAATCGACGGAACACATCAACCATACCTTCCACATCAGCAACAACACCCCCAGGAGACATCTCAGACACTCAGACATCCAACCCCTTGGTCACACTGATATTTAGACCTCTTGACCTTTGTACACTCTCATGCTATAGGCATGCCAGTGTCCAGGGACCTTTGGGTGCTCTCACATGCCTACAAGCCAGCGTCCAAGGATTTTTCCCAGCATACCTATGCTAGCGTACGTGGAATTCAAGGCACTTTTCTAGCCCATAATTCTGGCCATTGCCTAGAACTTGTTATAACTTTTAGAATCCATCCAAGATATGATGACAATATTACTAAACCAAAAATCGACCTTAGGGCTAGGCCTGGCCATCCCCAACTGGCACTGAGATTTTGTCAAACACTTGGCATCAACGCAACCTACATGTCTAGGATACAAGACAGAGCATGAATGACTTAAAACTCTTTTGAAACATGACAAGAAGGATCCACCTTCTCCATTGAATTGTTATAAAATAAACTAGGTCTTGCGTTCATCAATTTAACATTCACAAATAAATACATGAGATAACCATGAAATTAAACATTCAATTAACCATGCTTATAACCAACATAAAACCATGTAAATAATAGAGATATAACAACCATTAAATCCACATATAAACAAGTGCAAAAGCAAGAGAACTTAGTTTTCATTAATCGTAGGCAAATCCGACCAAGTTCGAGACTTCCACATACCACCCGACCATAGACATGGCTGAACCAAATATTTCTTTCACCCAGTCACCCTCGTCCCATATTCCAAGCATGAATGTGGGATCACATGGATAAACCAATCCAATAAAAACGAAGGGAATCCAGAGGTTAAACCACCCACACCCTCACCAAACTGTGATCACACCAAAACCAGTGCTCCGATCACAACTAAACCGAACTTGGAATTCCATTCAAAATCCATCACTATCCTTGAGGAATTTTTTGTCTCCTTGTCTCTTAGGATTTACCACAATCCAATCCCCTATCACTAGGCCAAACCAAGACTTCTCCCTCAGGATTTATCTTGTATCCCATCAAAATTGATCAAGGGTTTCATAGGCCTTTGGGAATGAACCTTGAGACCACCTCTGCCCCAAATTCTGAAATCCATCCAGCAAACTAAAGCTCAGAAACCAAGATAAATATCCCAACATACCATGGCATCTAGAAAAAGGCAAGGTTAGGCTAAAAACCACTATCATAACCTGGAAAAACCATGCCACCAACATTAAGAGAACCATACACCAACATGCAAACCCATGCATGTCAAAACCAGCTAGAAGATCACACATGCAATATCTTACCTGCAAGTATTCCTGCTAAAGCTGCCTGATGTTTCTCTTCCTTCCTTGATCCTTGGTTTCCTTTTTTTCCCTTTTCTTGTTTTTCCTTCCTTAATACAAAGCTAGAGTGCTCCAAGAAAACTCTAAGTGACCAAGAGTGAGAGAGAGACAGAATAATGAGATAGCTCCAAAACTTCAACTGATAAAAGGTTACCAACCAATCCTCATAAGCCTTTTTATTAATGAGGACTCTATTTTCTTCATTTTCCTCCTCACATGCAACCTGTGACCTTTCACTCTCCTAATTTCCTTTATTTTCATAAATAAATGTGCCAAAAATGCCTTTTTGCCTTTGCCAATTTCCTTAGCCAAAAACATGTCTAGTGATATGCACTAGGTTATCTTTTCCCAACATTCATCTTGTTGGGTTCTGCTATATTTTTCTATGACTAGTCCATGTAGTTAACTGGGGGGTTGGGGGGGAGGGGGGGGAGTCTCCCTTCGTTGTGCTGATTTCATATCAAGGGTGGTAGCCCCCCTTATCCAGGGGGTTTGAGGAGGGCGAGTAGCCCCCCTCTATGGGGTCCAGGGAAACGCCCCAGGGAAATTTTTTTTGCACCCTATATTAGGTTGGGCGGACCTACCTATGCTTTTGTGCATGCTTTTTGCACATGGTTTTGGACGCAATGGTTTTTAGTCCATGGTATTGGATGCTATGATAAATATGTATTGTAACATTGAAAGGAACATAATGAAAAATCAATTTGATAGTCCCGGTTTTAGGATCCATGGGAAAATCTTTGTGTATATGTGTTTTATGTGTTATTCTCTCGCATTGTTTATTTTATGTGTTTTAGAATTTGTATGCAGGTAATTTATGTATGGGGTTAAAACCTACATTTGGTCTCATAGTTGTTTTGGCTTCAATGGGATGCCTTTGTTGCCGAGGGGTTTCACTCGGGCCTATGGTAGACCCTGTTTAGTGGGAGATCTGTGGGATCGATTCTAGTGGTGAAAGAAGATGGCGAGCAGTGGAAAGATAAAGATCGAGAAATTTAATGGTCAGAGTTTTGAGTTGTGGAAACTCAAGAAGGAGGATCTATTGGTGGATAAAGATTAGTGGATCGCGGTAGATCTGAGTACTAAACCAACAGGAGTGTCGGATGAAGAATGGAAGAAGTTGGATCAGAAGCCAAAAAAAGCATAATACAATTTTGTGTCTCAGATTCAGTATTGTTGAATGTATCAGGGGAAGCTACGGCTAAGGCTTTGTGGGACAAGTAAGGGACTTTGTACCAATCTACGTCTCTGGTGAATAAACTATACCTACGGAAAAAGTTGTATAACCTGAGGATGAAAGATGGAGACTCAGTGACAGAGCATCTGAACGCATTTAATACTGTGGTAAGGCAATTATTATCTCTTGATATTAAAATTTCAGATGAAGATAAGTGCATCAGTTTGTTGTGTTCTCTACCAGATTTGTGGGATAGTCTGGTTATTGTAATAAGTAGCAATGCAACTGCCTTGTTGTTTGATGAAACAATCTCATCCTTGCTGACGGAGGAGATGAGATGGAAAAATATGGAGAGCCAGAATGGTGATGCCTTGTCTGTACGAGGACGGTCCCAAAACATAAACAAAAATATGTCATCGAGTGGGATATCTAAATCTAGAGGGAGATATAAATCTCCAGGAAAACTTGTAAAGGTGGTATGTTGGAAATGCAGAAAGGAAGGGCATTACAAAAGGGACTATGAATCTAAAGCTCTTGACAAAGGAAAAGGATCTGATGATGATTCTTCTACAGAGGCGAAAACCACCTCAGATGAAGGTGGGGATGTGTACTTGGCTTCTTCAAGTACACATGTAGATCATGAGGCATGGTTGATTTACTCAGGTGCATCCTTTCACTTCACTCCCCATACAGAGTGGTTCTGTGAGTATGATAAATACGATGGTGGAAATGTCTTCTTAGGGGATGATAGGAAGGCTATAATCATTGGTCGCAGAAAAGTAAAGTTGAAGTTGCAAGGTGGAAGGGTTAGAACACTTCCGGGTGTTCTGCATATTACTGCATTGGCCAGAAATATGATTTTTGTAAGCAAGCTGGATGATGTAGGTGTAAAAATAGTGTTCGAGAAGGATACCTGCAAGATGGTTTGGGAGCACATGTATTGATGCGGGGATTTCAGATTGGAACGTTGTACAAGCTGCAAGGTAACACTGTTGTTGAGGGTGCAACTGTGTGGTTCCTGAAAGTGGAGCAGAAAATTTTGTGGTCTCTGGAGAGAAGACCATGCTGTGGCATCAAAGGCTTAGACATATTGGAGAGAAGGACCTTTGAATACTTCATGGTAAAGGTATGGTAGAAGGTATGAGTAATATCTCTTTGGATTTTGATTTCTGTGAAAATTGTGTATATGGGAAGCAAAATCGGGTGAGTTTCCCCTCTCATGGTAAGAGGGCGAAACATATATTAGAACTTGTGCACAGTGATGTGTTTGGACCTGCGAAGATTCCATCACTAGGTAAGTATGTGTACTATGTATCATTTATAGATGACTTCTCAACGAATAAATGGATATATTTCCTTAAGAAGAAATCTGAAGTCTTTGACAGGTTTAAAGAATTTAAGGATCTAGTGGAAAGCTAGACAAAGAAGAAGATAAAGGTGTTGAGGATAGATAACGGTGGAGAGTTTTGTAGTAAGGAATTTGAAGAATTATGTAAGAAGTGTGGTATGGCATGGTAGAAGACTACTCCATATACACCTGATCAAAATGGAGTTGCAGAAAGAATGAACAAGATGTTGATGGAAAGGGCAAGAAGCATGCTCAGTTGTTTCAGCTTAGGACAAGAATTATGGGCAGAGGCGGAGGAGACAACATGTTACCTGGTCAACAGATCATCTTCATCAGTGTTGGAGCATAAGACTCCACAAGAGGTATGGACTGGTAAGAAATCCTCTCTTTCACATTTGAGGGTATCTGGATGTGATGCATATGTACATGTTCCAAAGGAGAAATGAACCAAGTTGGAGAGTAAATATGAAAAGTGCATCATTATTGGGTATAAGGATGGTTTAAAGGGTTATAAGATTTGGAACCCAATAACAAGCAAGGTTGTGTATAGCCTAGATGTGGTGTTCAGAGAGGTAAAATATGTTATTAAACATAAAGTCCAACCAAAGGAACCTGAGAAGATAGAGTTTGAGCTTAAGGAGGAAGAATCAGACTCTACAATAGAGGAGGAATCAGAAGATGAAGAGCCACAAACTCCACGTGTGAGAAGATTAGTTTGAGATAGAAGGCAGCTAGAAAGATATAGTCGATCTACTTTCTATTCAAATTTTGCTTTATCTATTATTGACGATGATCCCAGAACTGTGAAGGAAGCAGTAGATTCAGAAGATGAAAAAATATGGAAAGAGGCCATGGTTTATGAAATGACATCTTTGCACATAAATGAGGCTTGGGATCTGGTGGAGTTGCCGGCTGGATGGAAACCCATCGACAACAAATGGGTGTTCAATAAGAAGACATAATGAAGAAGGAAAGGTGGAGAAATACAAAGCTCGGTTGGTAGAAAAAGGCTATTCCCAGGTGTCAGGAATTGATTTTGGTGATATTTTTTCTCCTGTTTCCAAGGTTGGGTGGACCTACCTATGGTTTTGTGCATGGTTTTCGGTCCATGGTTTTGGACGTGATGGTTTTTCGGTCCATGGTTTTGGATGCTTCGTCATGTCTAAATATGTATTGTAACATTGAAAGGAATATAATGAAAAATCAAGCTAGTAGTCTCGGTTTTGGGATCCATGGGAAAACCTCTGTGAATATGTGTTTTATGTTTTATGCTTTCGCATTGTTTATTTTCTGTGTTTTAGAATTCGCATGTAGGTAATTTCTATACGGGGTTAAAACCTGCATCTTATACCCCTGAAAAATTAAGTAATAGAAAATGGAAAAACAACAAATCAAATAGCTACATACTTGATGTGATTCCGAGACTATGTTTCAACAAAATGGAAATTGGAAAGTGTAAGTGCAATGGTAGTTGATTGTCGACTTTTCTTTCACAAAAAAAACATAATCGGAACTCTATAGTGAACAATTCGTCCATATAGAGAGTTCTGGGATCAAAGAAAACATATTTCATTCATTGATCATGAAGAAGTTATGTAATTTGTTTGTCAAAATGAGACATGTCATATATGTTGTTTAAATTAGACCATGGTTTCAACTATAAAATGTCTACAAAATACTGATTTTGGTCATGAAAATTGTAAGCTAGAAGTTGAACATCTAAGATATTAATGTCCTTCTCATGTTTGAAGCAAACTCTTCTAAAAAATTGCCTTTAGCTTCAGAGCTACATTTGCATGCCCTTAAATAAATAATTGGTAAATTGGAGAAATCTTCCTTAATTTGATCATCGTCACAAACATTCCAGTATTCTTTAAAACATTCAATAAAAATAGGGCTTTCTACAAACCCTCTCATTTTGTTTGAAAAGAGACATGATGAGTAATTTAAGCTCTGAACGTTTCGGCCAGTGGAGTTGCCATGAGCATTATGCAATATGGATTCTTTGATAATGGAGTCTCCCGGTGAGTGATACAAGCTTCATATGTGTCTAACTCTCGTGTACCATCAACAGTCAAATATGAGACTTGATAGTCTTTTCTGGTGAAGATGTAACCTTTCATTCGCTAGTAGGGTCACCAAAATGTTAGCATTGTGTAATTTTCCTACGTTGAAGAAGAAAAATACAAAGGTAACCACAAACCACTTTTAAAGTTGGGATCTATCCCTTGTATCTTTAGAGAGGGCTCTATCTGTATGATCTCGATTTATGCTTTTAAGATCTTAGGCTAGTTATTAAAATTGTAGGTGGGTTTTTCAAAAGTTTGGTTGAAATATGTTGGGAAAGTCCATTGGGAATGGAGTCATAAAATTTTGGGTAATCAATTGCAAATTTATAGAGTACTTGTAACAGGGAAGGGTAGGCAAATTGTTCGATCCTTTAAGATATTTATGGTGTGGATGGGATGAAAAAGTAGAAGATAAATTAAATATAAAGCATATTGAATTGAATTTTAAATTTAATCTCACGAGGAAAAAATTAAGATTGTTTATAACAATCCAGACTAGAGTACACTTAAGTAAATTCAACTTTTAATTTTCTTGCAACAACCAGGAAGGGAAATTCATATGGAAACCGAGAAAAAGGAACAATTCAACATAAGAGAACATATCATGATTTTTTTGACACACGAATCCTGGAATAAAAATACTTCTGTATTTCTAAAAATTGAGTACTTTGAGTACAATCCATGACTTACATCAAGGTAGAGCTCTTTTCTTTATACATGTTCCAACCCTTACTAAGGCTTATTACAAAATATTTATAGAATTTCTATTTAATTAACTTTGGATTCCAAAAAGGAATTTATTAGAAAGTAATATCTAACTATTTCTAGAAAAAATGTGAACAATAAACTAAATATAAAAACAATCATTGGAAAAGTGCAGGAAATTTGGAACTGTTCGAAAATCTTCAACGTTAAAATCTTGAAATTGGTTCATTGATGTTGATCCTATGCCTTGGAATCTAGAGAGGTTGAAGTTTTTTTCACAAAACTTGTTAGCTTCCATTTAGAAGCAGATTAACTTTGCCACCTATATAAACTAGTTGTCCCTTTGACTGTTATTTCTGAGTCAAAAATCTGAAAATAATTGCATGCATATTTATGTTTCCACCTAGTTGATCAATGACTTATTTGTCTTTTGGAGTTAAACCAAAATTATGTGTTGACCTTCTTGCCCATAGTCTTTGCCTTCATCACCCTTTAAATAATTCATCATTGTCACAAAATATTTGGGAATAAAATATTTTGATAAATATTTCTAGATATTTTTCTTAAATCCGTAAATGAATTTCGTAAATAAAATATCAAAATATTTCTTTAAAATCGTCCTCTTTTTTCGAAATCCATGTTTTGTTTTTTAAATCCATGTCTTATTTCTGTGAATTTATATATTGATGAATAAATGGGATTCATAAACATATTTTATAAAAACCATCGATTGATTTCCTTCACATGGATTTTAAAAGCCATATCTTGTTTTTCCATGGTTGGTAAAGTATATTTTACTTTCCCTTTTTACTCCTGTAAAATCTTTGGATAAGTATTTATCCAAATTTGATGTTCTGTGCATTTCTCCTCTTTATACCATGGCAGAAACAATATTTCTCATTCTCTTCTTCCATTAATCAAATGGCACAAATGACCTTCCTGCCATATGTTCATAATATTTAAATCAACATAAATAATGATTTTTTTTTTTTTTGGGGTAGGTAGTAAATGGTTTAGGAGGGCTGGGTCCGAAATGAAGGAGAAGATGATAGTTGTAAAACACGGTAAAGTAAAATAACCTTTTTCGGGGAGGGGGGCTATGTTAAAAGTCAAATAGGCAAGCCCCCCCAAAATCCATCAATAACTATTAATTTAATTATTGACACATCTCGAGGAATGGAAGTTTAATGTATGAAGTGAGGGGTTGGGTCATAAATTTAATTTGACTTTTGAATTTTGAATTATGCATTTATTATGAGCTTAGGTATGATAATGAATGTGGTTCTATAGTTTAAGATGTGGTTGATTTTTATTTTTAAATTAAGTTTAATATTTTAAATAAATAATATTATAAAAATATAATTATGTATATTTTATAAAATTAAATCTTGCTTAAAATATTTTTCTTAAAAAATAACTTAGAGACATTTCATCATTTAGCAATGGAAAGGGTTATTGACAACTAACTCATGACACTTCACTCATGACAAGATAATCATGACACGTTGGTCCTCAATGATGACCCCTTAGGGACCTTACAATTCAAATTAGGACTAATGGACCTCTTTTGACACACATATTTTCAGTGACTTGACCAATTTGAGACCTTTGTACAAAGCCAATTTAGACTAAAATACCTGTTGAATTTATAAGCTAAAATTTACCAGCAGATTCCTAAAAGAAATAACTGGATAGATAGACATTGATTACCTATATTATAGGACCCTAATGGTGGCTCCAAATGGGGATGGCATCCTCTCCGTGAGGTGCCAGGAACACCATAAACTAGTAGCCTCATCCATTGGATTGATCCCAAACCTACAACATGCTCTGCCCTGAAATCACTACAATTGAAACCTAATTGGTAATCTATTCCAATCCTCAAATTGAACCAAATCCATTCTTCAAACCAAAATCTAAACTATACACTAAAATCTAAAAACTCTGCTGCAAACTGAAGTTTGAAAAATACAACTGAAAAAGATGCTCAAAATGTTGAGCTTATTCACACTCCTTCCTACTTTAGGTTGCTTATACCCTTAAAAAATTAAGTAATAGAAAAATGCCAAAACAAAAAATCAAGTAGCTACATACTTGATGTGATTCCTAGACTATGTTTCAACAAAATGGAAATTGGAAAATGTAAGTGCAGCGACAGTTGATTGTAGACTTTTCTTTCATAGTAGAAACATAATCAAAACTTTGTAGTGAACAATTCCTCGATATAGATTTTTATGGGATCAAAGAAAAATATTTCATTCATTGGTCATCAAATAAGTTCTATAATTTGTTTGTGAAAATGAGACATTGCATATGTGTTCTTTAAATTAGACCCTAGTTTCAACTGTAAAAGGTCCTAAAAAACTGATTTTGATCATGAACTTTGTAAGACTGAAGTCGAACATTTAAGATATGAATGTCCTTCTCAAGTTTTTCAGCAAAATCTTCTAAAAAGTTGGCTTTAGCTTCAGAGGTACATTTGCATGCCCTTAAATAACTAATAAGTTAATTGGAGAAATATTCCTCCATTTGATCATCATGAAAAACATCCTGGTAATGTTTTAAACTTTCAATAGAAATAGGGTCTACCATAAACTCTATCATTTTGTTTGAAAAGCAACCAGATGAGTTGTTCAGGCTCTGAATGTTTCGGCTAGTGGATTCGCCATGAGCATTCTTAAATATAGATTCTTTGATAATGGTGTTGTTTGGTGAATGATTCATCCTTCATATGTGTTTGACTCCCATGCACCATCAACAGTCAAATATGGGACTCGATAGTCTTTCCCGGGGAATATGAAACCTTTCGCTCCCAAGTATAGTCGACAAAATGTTAGCACTTCGTAATTTTCCTAGGGTGAGAATAAAATTACGAGGGTAACCACAAATCACTTTTAAATATGGGATATCACCCTTCCAATTTCAGAGAGGACTCTCTCTATATGATTTATGTTCTTAAGATCTTAGGCTAGTTATTAAAATCTTAGGTGATTTTTTCAAAAGGTTAGTTGAAAGATGTTGGAAAATTCCATTGGGCATGGAGTCATAAACTTTTGGGTAATCAATTAGAAATTGGCAAAGTAGATGTAACAAGGGAGGGTAGGCAAACTCTTGGATCCTTTGAGATATTTATGGTGTGGATGGGGTGAAAAAGTATAAGATCAATTAAATAGAAATCATATTAAAATGAGTTTTATGTTTAATCTCGTGAGGAAAACATTAAGACTGTTTATAACAAGCTAGAGCAGAGTACACTTAGGTAAATTCAACTCTTAATCTTGTTGCAACAATCAGGGAGGAAAACTCATATGCAAACTAGGACAAAGGAATAACTTAAGAGAAGAGAACGTATTACCATTTTTTTGACACAAGAATCCTGGAACAAAATTGCCTCTATGTTTATGAAAATTGATTACTTTGAGTACAATCCAAGGCTTACATCAAGGTAGAGCTCTTTTCTTCATACATGTTCCAACCCTTACTAAGGCTTATTACAAAATATCAATAGAATTTCTATTGAACTAACTTTGGATTACAAAAAGGAATTTATTACAAAATAATATCTAACAACTTCCTGAAAAAAATTGAACAATAAATTAAGGATGAAAACAATCACTAGAAAACGCAGGAAATTAGATTTGTTGGAAAATCTTTAGCCTTGAAATCTAGAAATTGGTAAATTGGTTCTAATCCTTTGCCTTGGAATATTGAGAGATTGATGTTTTCTTCACAAAACCTGTTAGCTTCCCTTTCAAACGTGATTAGCTCTAGCACCTGTATCAACTATCTGTCCCTCTGAGTGTTATTTCTATGTCAAAAATATGAAAACAATTACATGCATGTTTATGTTTTCCACCTAGTTGATCAATGAATTCTTTGTATTTAGGAGTTAAACCAAACTTATGTGTTGATATTTTTCCCCATAGTTTTTTCCTTCACCATCGTTAAAATACTTCATCATTTTCTCAAAATATTTGGGAAGAAAAGATTTTGATAAATATTTCTAAATATTTTTCTTAAACCTACAAATGAATTTCATAAATAAAATCTCAAAATATTTCTTTAAATGATTTTATAAACAATCCTCTTCTTTTGAAATCCATGTATTGTTTTCGAAATCCATGTCTTGTTTCACTGAATTTTTATATTGATGAATAAATGGGATTCATAAACATATTCTATAAAAACCATCGACTCATTTCCTTCCCATGGATTTTTAAAACCATGTCTTGTTTTGCTATGGTTGGTAAAGTATCTTTTACTTTCCCCTTTTACTCCTGTAAAATCTTTGGATAAGTATTTATCCAAATTTTGTGTTCCATCCATTTCTCCTCTTTAATTATTGACATATCTCAAGGCATGGGAGTTTAATGCATGAAGTGCTGGGTGGGGTGATAAATTTAATTTGACTTATGATTTTACTATAGGGTGATGTATGATAATGAATGTGGTTCATATAGTTTCGAGATTTGGTTGGTTTTTTATTTTTAATTTTTTTTTCTAAATAAGACTATTCTATTATTCACATTAAAGGTGTACATTTACAGCATGACTAACGTTAAAACCAGCTACCTAGAAGGAAAGGCAGATTGAAACAGAAAGTTGTCCAAGACAAAGAGTTTGGGCGAGACCATCTTCCCCTTACAACGCTTACAAGCATTCCAAAAAAAAAAGCATGGGGACCAGTGTTAACCATCTTGGCCTTACAATGCTTACAAGCATTCCAAAAAACAAGAAAATTTAACCCTGGCTTAACAACAATTACAAAAATGATCAACTGTAACAAAAACCTTATGTACTGGGCCGCATAACCAGAGATGGAGCTGCATGGCATGAATTAGGCATCTGGAGGCTCCTTCACGATTCTGCACCACCCAACATCAGGCAGATCATGTGCGCAAGCCGCATTGTTCACATACGAACCCAGGGCAGTGGGCTCCATCACCATGTCATTTACGTTACTTGCAGGAATCTCCATAGCTCGCAGAGAGCCAGGATTCGGCATAGAAGCTAATCCGGGATCCTCCTGATGAGAGTTGGTCTCTCCCCCTTCCTGAGCTTCCTCGAGAAAGAGCACCGAGACATGAGCAGTAATCCAGGGACGGTTCAGAGTGAAATTAAAAGTGAAGATTGCGGAGCTGAAGGAGGGCGAGGATGAGGAACCTGGAGAACAGGGCCCAAGAAATTGACTGGACCTCAAAAAACGCCCTCTCCTGCTGCGAGTTCGAGGGTAATGGCGTGAAATGAAGTCACTGGAGGGAGAAAAGGATGAAGGGCTGGAGGGTGCTCTTCGAGGGGTGCCTCTGCGGTTGATCATCCTGTGGCAGAGTCGAGGCATGATGACAACAATGGTGCCTTTGAGGGAACCAGAATGAGCAACTAGAGAAGCCGGGTGTAGGCCTGTCAAGCGAACAATCAGGTGGGAACCCAACACTTCAGAGAGAATGCAGGAAACTGACTGAGGCCGTCTCTCCAAACTAATAGAGCAGCATCCCTGCTTCGTTGCTTTCAACCAACATAACTTAAGAAATACAAGAACAAACCCATGGCGGAGGCTAGTTTTATTTCCCTCTCGCCTGCCTCGAGACGTGACCGCTATAACTATGGCATTCATGAGAGCCGAGAGCCAGAACATAGCAGAGTGTGTGGAGGTGAAAGATGAATGAAGGTCACCTGCCATAATGCCCTTAAAAGCAGTCATGCCGACATGCCGATCATCATCTGTCAGCTGTTCAATAACTTCGTTGTAGAGGGTTGGCAAGTGGTGGCCTTTCTCACCCCACTCTAGTCCCATCGAGCAAGGGTACAGACAATGGAATAAAAGTTCACATATGAACCCAAGGCAGTTGGCTCCATAACCATGTCATTAATGTTACTTGCAGGAATCTCCATAGCTCACGGAGAGCTAGGATTCGGCACAGAAACTATGCTGGGATCCTCTTGATGAGAGTTGGTCTCTCCCCCTTCCTGAGATTCCTCAAGAAAGAGCATCAAGACATGAGCAGTAACCCAGGGACGGTTCAGGGTGCAATTAAAAATGAAGATTGCAGAGCCGAAGGAGGGTGAGGATGAGGAACCTGGAGAACTGGGCTCAAGAAATTGACTGGGCCTCAAAAAACGCCCGCTCCCGCTGCGAGTGTGAGGGTAATGGCGTGAAATGAAGTCACTAGAGGGAGAGAAGGATGAAGGGCTAGAGAGCGCTCTCTGAGGGGTGCCTCTGCAGCTAATCATCCCGTGGCGGAGATGAGGCATGACGACAACAATGATGCCTTTGAGGGAACCAGAACGAGCAACCAAAGAAGCCGGGTGCAGGCCAGTCAAGCGAACAATCAGGCGGGAACCCAACGCTTCAAAGAGAATGCAGGAAACTGACTGAGGCCGTCTCTCCAAACTAACAGAGCAGGATCCTTGCTTCATTGCTTTCAACCCACATAACTTAAGAAATACCAGAACAAACCCATGGTGGAGGCTAGTTTTATTGCCCTCTCCCCTGCCTCGAGACGCGACCGTTATAACTATGGCATTCATGAGATCCGAGAGCCAGAACATAGCAGAGTGTGTGGAGGTGAAAGATGAATCAAGGTCGCCTGCCATAATTCCCTTAAACGTAGTCATGCCCACATGCCAATCATCATTCGTCAGCTATTTAATAACTTTTCTCTAGAGGGTTGGCAAGTGGCAGCCTTTCTCACCCCAATCCAGTCCCATCGAATTTAACATCATATTAAGCACCTGCATGCGGGGGGGCAACATCCCTTTGGACCAAAAGTTTGCATTCCTGTTCTTGATCATGATTCAGAATTATGTCTAGAGTTCCTGTGCTTAGAGTATGCTTAGTTTCCACACCCACATTGGCTAGAAGGTCAGCAACCTTGTTGCCTTCTGTCTTTACATGATTGAAGATGATGGCCCTATTGTTGAGAAGAGCTTTTTCTATGGCCTCCAATCTTGCTTCGAGTCTCCAACTATTGGAAATTTTCCTCGCATAGATCCATTAAGAAGCTTTTTGGCCATGTTGATAAGGATTAAAGAATCATCTTTGATCTCCACGAGATGGAAGTTGTGTTTCCAGGAGAGGAGGAGAATTTGCCAAAGACCTTCCAACTCAGCCGAGTTGTTGTTATCCCATCCTATATTTCCAAAGTAAATAAGGAGGGGTAGACCTTCCTGATTTGTGAATATTCCACCAAATCATGCTTCTCCAGGGTTGCCCTTTGAAACTCCATCAAAGTTGAGCTTGAAAGTTTGCTTTGGTGGGAGGTCCAAGTGTCCTTTTTTATGTTGATGCTCTCTGAAGGGGCTTGATTATGAATTTCTTGTGGGAGGAGCATGTTCCAATTTGCCCAGATGGCCTTCTCATTAGCAAGAGTGGGAAGGTCATCCTGCGTCCAGGTGCGGAGCGCCAATATCTCTTTGAGATTCAGATAGAAGTTGCTCCATATGATCTCTATCAGAGAGCTTTGATCTTTGAATATGTGCTTATTCCTTTCTTTCCATATGCACCAAAGGAGAAGCCCCGATATCATTCTCCATAAATGGTTGAGAATTTCACTTTTGTAGGGACTCTTTTGCCAATGGCGAATGGAGTTGGTTATGTCGTCTGACACTTTGCATCTTCTTTGACATCTGAAACTTGCCTTCTCTCACAGATGATTGGCTAGGGTGCAGGAATCCAGAAGGTGCTGGAGAGTTTCCTCTTAAGATTTACAATTGACACATATTGAGGGGCCATGATAGTTTCTTCACTTGAGTTTGTCCCATGTGAGAATTTTCTGATGACCAACCAGCCAGAGGAAGAGAGAGACTTTGGGCCAAGTGACTGGTGCCCATATTCTACCCCAAATGGGATCAGGGGCGAAGGTTCTGTAGAAATAATTTTATGAGCCTCAGTAGTGGAAAAGGTTCCTCTTGGCATGTAACCCCATCGAAGAATGTCCCTGCCATCGGAATATCTTATACGTCGCTTTTGGAGCTCCCTCTCCAGTTCCCTCTTGGATTGGTCATCCGCGTTCCTAATGATCCTGTCACTTTGCTTCCATTGTTTGTACCCTTGCTCTATCTCCTGAGTCCAATGCTTCCAAACCTCTTTTTGTTGATGCTCCTCCCTGAAGTGGCTTGGAAACTGGTTAAGAATGCCACTAAGTTTTGGCAATTGGTTCCAAGCATCCATCCAAAACCGAGCTGTTCTGCCATTTCTTACTTCCTAGAAACTGTGTTGTTGAATCAATAGAAAATGTTGTTTGGCAATATTCCAAATGAGTGAACCTTTTGCAGTGGGAGTGAATCTGATTAGTTCCTCCTGAGGCCTGTGATTGGTGTATTTGGCAGTCTAGATGGTTGCCCATGGCTTGTTGGGGGTAGAGAGCCATTGCCACTAGATTTTTGCACACATTATGGCATTGCTGTGGTTGGGATCCCTCAGACCAATGCTACCATTTTCCTTGGGCATGCAAGATGTGGTCCATTTTACCAAGGCCCATTTGTGATTTGTGCTTGTATTCCCCCAAAGAAAGTTGCATTGTAGATCCTTTATTATTTTAATTACCCACTTAGGCGCTGCAAGGATTGAGAATAAGTAGAGCGACATTTCCTGTAACACAGCTTTGATAAGCACCAAACAACTAGAAATATTCAACGTTATGTGCGTTCAAAGATTGAGGCGAGCTTCAAGCTTTTCGAGGAGTATGCTCTAGGAAGAATGCTCGATGGCCGAATCAATAAGGGGGCTCCTAGGTATTTGGAAGGGAGAGAGTCTATGGAGAAACCCAAGATACGAGCTATGGCGTGTTGAATGACAGGGGGAGTGTGGAAGAAGAAAATCTGCGATTTATCCTTGTTGATGCTAGTTCCCGAGGCCTCAGAGAAGTCATTCAACAGGGATTTGAAAAGAGAGGCTTCCTGAATAGACGTATAACCAAAAAGCATGTTGTCATCAACAAACTGCTGATGAGTTATTGCCGAGGTGTTGTGAATGGAAAAACCTTTGAGGTTTTGGGTGAGGAGGGCATGTTTGATGTGGCGGCCCAGGCCTTCTGCCATTAACACAAAGAGGAATGGGGAGAGAGGGTCACCCTGCCTAATTCCTCTAGAGGGACTGGAAGGATGGGAAGGGATGCCATTTATGAGAATAGAAAAGAAAGATGTAGAGATAAGACTCATGATCCAACGAACCCACATAGGAGAGAAACCAAAAGCATTTAACATTTTTTGAATATATGTCCAACTGAGCTTATCAAAAGCTTTTGAAGGTCAAGCTTGAGAATCATACCTGCTTGTTTGGAGTGCTTGAGGGAGTGTATGATTTCATGCGTGAGGATGATACCATCCAAGATCTGTCTTCCTTCCACATAGCTAGATTGTTCAGGCGAGATGAGCAGGGGCAGTAGCGGCTTTAACCTGTTGGCTATGACTTTAGAGATCACTTTGTAAATAACATTGCATAGAGAAATTGGGTGAAATTTATCTTGAGTATCAGTTCTCTCCTTTTCTGGGATGAGTGCAATGAAGGTTGAGTTGAGAGAGGGCAATAGCCAGTGAAGAGTACGTGATTCCTCCACCACTTGCCAGACCTCTTCTTCAATCAGCTCCTAGAAGTAATGGAAGAAGGTGGTAGTGAAGCCATTCGCGCTAGAGGTTTTGTCCTCCTTGAGCTATTTCATGTCATCATCCACCTCCTCAGGCAAGATAGGGCATAGAAGGAGCTCGTTATGTTCTTCTGTAATAATTTTCAGCACATTTTGTGTGATTTTTTCTATAGCAGGCCTTCTATTTGTGAGGGGCTCTTGATGAACTTGCTTGAAGTGTCTTAGAAACTCCTGCTCGATCTCATCATGCTTTCCCACTATTTCCCCTCCTTGCTTCTAAATGAAAGAGATAGTGTTGTGCATTCTTCTTTGAACTGTGGTTCGATGGAAGAATTTAGTGTTCCTTTCTCCTTCTTTCAGCCACCTAATCCTGGATTTCTACTTCCATAATATTTCCTCTTGCTTTCTCCTCTCCTCTAGTTGATTGTGAATGCATTGTTCCTAATCCAAGGTCCTTTCATTGTGTCCCCTTGTAATTATTTGTTGCTGGAGTTCTTTCATTTCCTTGTTTAGGTCCTGTTGTGCCTGAAACATATTTCCAAATGTCTCTTGATTCCAGTGCTTTATATGGGATTTGAGATGTTTGAGTTTCTATTGAAATTGAAACATTTTCGACCCCTCTAGTGAGAAAGGTATTCCAAGTAGACTTGATGAAGTCTTTGAATGCAAGGTGAGTGAGTCAGAACTCTTCGAATCGAAAAGGTCATCTGGTGGCATTTCCTGGTCTTTGCCATTGGAGGGAGATAGGCCAATGATCAGAGCCTGAATAAGGGAGAATTGTTGCCGCTATGTCACCTCCCAAATGAACTGCATTGTCAGATATGAGGAGCCTGTCTAGTTTGGAAGCGATTTGATGTTTCCCAGTCCTACGATTGCTCCAAGTGTACATGCCATTGCAAAATTGCAGGTCAATTACGGAATTGTTTTGGATGAATTCTTTGAAGTGGCCATTTTCTGGCTCCATCCTAGCTTTGCCTCCTTGCTTTTCCTCTAGCTTAGTGATCATGTTGAAGTCTCCTCCAATGATCCAAAGAGGATGTATTCTATTGAAGTTAAGAGCTTCTATATTATTTAGTAATGCTATTTTGTTATCCGCTTCTTGTGGGAAGTATACGTTGGTAAGATGGCCATGGATGCTAGTGCCTATAATGTGAAAAGTGGCTTGAATAATGTGGTGAGAGGCGTGAAAGTCTGAAAGTGTTATTGCTTGTGCATTCCAAGCAATAGCTAGCCCACTCGAAGCTCTTGAAGCATCCACTGCAACCTAGTGACTGCCTGGCCATGCTCTAGAGAGAATGCTTCCAAGAGTGCTACTGTTACACTTCGTTTCTTGAAGAAAGCAAATCTGTGGTTGCTCCTGCTTTATCATGTTTTTTAATATTCTTAGTTTCCCTGGGCTATTGAGCCCTCTTAAGTTCCATGAAGTAAGCTTCATGATTCACTACTAGGGGTCGGTTTGTAGTACTTTGTCAACTTTGCATACCTGCGTAAGTCAACCAAGATTTTCCCTATTGCAATTGTTCATTGGAGGTCCATTCTTCTCCCCTGCTTTTTGGAGTCTTTTGGGAGGAGGCCGCCATCCCAATGACTACCCGGCTAAATAACCAGCTATTGCTGCTGATAAGCCCTAGAAATAATGACTTCTAGTGTGCTGAGCTGATGCTCTGGAATCTTGTCATAGTCCTTCTTTTTGCAGGCTAGTTCGAGCTCAAGAATGTTAAGTCCTCCCAAATCAATACTCTCTGGTTCTTCATCCATCTTTTGTGCCTGACTATTTTCTTCTGAAACTATAGCTAGGCTCAGGGTTGGTCGGGTAAGCCATCAAATTCCATTTCATTTACTCTCCAATCTGAGCCTTTCGAGTCCTCCTTAGGGTTTCCATTAACATGTTTGGGGGATTGAGTAGTGGGAAATGAACCAGAAGGAGGAGGGATTGCAGATGTTGAAAAAGGCATAGGGTTGGGGATAGTGTTCAAGGGCTGATCTTCTGAGGTTTTAGCAAGAATCTCAAAGCTATTTCTCGTGGAAGGGAAGGAGGCAACGTCTTGTTGCGGCTTTTTTCCCGTAGAAGACTTTTTGTGTGATCTTTTGTGGCTAGGGACTTTGGTGAAGCCATCTTGGGCCGGCATGTTAGAGGGTTCGAGGGTGAAGGCTTTGGCATTTAATTGCAGTCCCAAAAAATATGCCATGGTTATGACATTTACGGTACATGTTCATAATCCAAGGGTTGAATCCATTCATAGTCATCATGGTAGAGACTTATCGAGTCCGACAGGGCCTTATCCAGATGCATGAAGATGCAAATGCGGGCGTAGGATGTGTATCTGCGTAGCTTCATCTCTTCCACCAATTTTATGTATTCCCCCAGCCCATTTCCAATGCCTTTGAGCAAACCTTCATCCCAATATTCCTGTGGAAGCGAATACATTCTGACCCACACTGGTGCCCAGCTGAGGTCTTCCTTATCCGGGTTGAATCTTGCTACCCATTCCCTTAAATACAATCCTGCTGAATTGAAAAAATAAGGCCCCTCGTCTAGGATTATGTTCTTGTCTTCTAGGCACAAGAAGATCACAGTAAAGAACCCTTTTGGTCCTAGCTGCAGTGTGACATGACCCTTGGGTTTCCACTTGGCTGAGATCCATCCATGCAGGGCTTTTTCTGTTAGCCAGAATCCAATAAATTTTCCAATGAGTGCATGGTTCGTCATATACTAGATTCATCCATTAATCTTTTGACTGGGCAATTCTATCTTGGGCCTTTCAACTGCTATTGGTTTGCATGTCTTCGAGGTGACCTTAGGCGTTTCCTCTTGCTCATCTTTTCTTTCTGGTATCTCTCTGCTCTTGTCTGACCAACTGGTGGATGTGTTTGTTTTATCCTGCTGAGGGGACTCTCTATTGCCCGCCTTTCCTTGAACTGACCCAAAGGCCAAAGTCCATGTTTGCCCTGGAGGCACACGATTGGAGGATGGGGAGGGCTTTGAGGCCCCCCCCGGGGGGAATCCATTTCCGCTCTGGTTAAGCCTGTGGGGCGCTATCGATCCCAGGTGGTTAGTCGATCTGTGGAAGCATAGAAGATTCTGTCTGCACCGTTTCAGAGAATCGCCTGAACCCTAGTTGCAAAGCCATTCGTCCATTTTTGCCCAAGTAAATTCTTATTCAAAAGGTAGTGGGCTTGGCCCAGTTTAGATTAACTACTCGCAGGACGAGCTAAATTAAATTAAGTTAAGTTTATTTTTAAATTAAGTTTAATACGTTAAATAAATAATTTTATAAAAATATATAATTATATATATTTTATAAAATTAAATCTCATTCAAAATAAAAACTATTAAAAACAACTTAGAGAAATTTCATCCTTTAGCAATGGAAAGGGTTATTGACAACTGACTCATGACACTTCACTCATGACAAGACACTCATGACACCTCAATGATGACCCCTTAGGGACCTTCCAATTCATATCAAGACTAATGGACCTCTTTTGACAAACATATTTTCAATGACTTGACCAATTTGAGACCTTTGTACAAAGACAATTTAGCCTCTAATACTTGGTGAATTTATAGGATAAACTTTACCAACATATTCCAAAAAACAAATGACTGGATAGACAGACTTTGATAACCTATATTATAGGACCCTAACATAGGTTATACAGACATTGATTATGTATGGAGTTTAGATGATCACAAAAGCTCCTCAGGGTATGCTTTTCATCTCGGAACCAATCTCATTTCTTGGGCATCCAAGAAACAATCAATCATTTCAATTTCTTCTATAGAGGAATAATATGTAACACTAAATTTAGCAGATTGTCAAGCAGTTTTCTTGAGAATATTATTGAAAGATATTTGAAATGTTTAGAACGAGCCAAGTCCAATTTACTATGATAACAACTTAGCAATTTCTTTATCAAAAAATATTTTTTCTCACAAAAAGAGCAAGTGAATTGACACACATTTTCATTTCATCTATGAGCTTATCAATGATGGGGAAATAATACTTGCTTTTTGTGGTTCCAGAGATTAGCTTGGAGATATTTTCACAAAGCCATTGGGCAAGAATCAATTTGAATTCCAAAGAGAGAAATTAGGCATTATAAGTGCCTCCAGTTGTGATAGTTGATATTAGGAGGGAATGTTGAGATATTAATCTCACTGATAGCTAATCACCAACAAATTTAATTATTTTGTCTTCTAGGTGTCATATATAGTTCAACTTCAGTTCAATTTTACTTCAGTTCTACTCCATAGGTGTCGAGTTATTCTTTAATAATTTATTATTTATGTTTACAATGTAATCTATTTAGCTATTCTGAATATTGACAAGAGAAATCTCTGCTCCATATTTTAGTTTTAAATTCTTGTCAATTTTAAGAAAGAGACCAAGGAAAAGCATATGTGAGAGGTTAGAGATCAATAGAATACTCACTGATTATGTCAAGTGTTATTACAGTGAAAAATGCTCCTTAACATTTGAGAGGAATTTATAACAAAAAGGGTATTATATCTAGTAGAGGTGATAAAAGAGATTGCTCGTGGAGGAAAGAGGGAGCCTATGAATCTGAGATTTGAAGCTAGAAAGAGAAGAAGATGCAGGACTAGAAGGTTCAAATATGAGGTAATATCTACTCTATTTGTTTTCAATAAATAATTGGTTGTTAATTTCTTTTTTAAAGAGAATACTAGAGAAAGAACCAGAACTCGGATAGAGTGGATTTAAGATATTCCCAACAAAGTTGTTAGATACCTATACCAATAGGTTTCATTTTTCATGATTGGCAAGGGAAGTGCCAATATGATCTACTTTGGTGATGCAAAGATCTCATATTCTTGTGGAAGAAGTATACTTGTCTTGGTTGATGCCGCCTTACTTCTGGATGGGTGATCCAACAACCTAAGCTGGGTCATGCCATGTTTCAATTTTTGTAGTAGATTAGAGAAAGAAACCTATCCAAACAGCTCAATCTTGGCAGGTAAAGTAGATAGGTAGAGAAAGAAAGGTTCCCAACTGTTTAATCTGGGGCCTTGGAAGCAATAAGGGTAGCTTTAGATAGAAAATCAAAAGAAATCCAAAGGGAAAAGAAAAGGCACAAAAGGGTTTGCAAATCTAAGTGCACCCTCCTTGGAAGTAACAAAAAATTCTAGGCAATAGAGTGGGTAGGTAGAGGGGGTTGCTGAAAGTTTGGTTCATGGCATTTCACTAGCCCAAAGCAAAGGTGAAAACATGGGGCCAGTACAAATGACCTGTTTGCAGCAGTCTTGCAGAAGCCTAATGGAGCATGTCTAACTTCCAAATCACCCCCTATCCCATTCATGACTAACCTCCCTATGCCACCCATATACACAAAGAAAATCAAAGTCTTTTTGTTGGTTCTGAGTTTCTTTAAAAGCCACATTTCTTATGCAAATATTCTTTTCATTTTGATCTACTTCCTAAAAACTAAGTTGATTTCATAAAAACTTAGTATTCCCCCCCATCCACCTCTTTCATTCATGTTAACTACTAACTTATCACTACTTAACTCCCTCTACCCCCTATCCCCCCTATTACTATGTAAAACTTGGCAAAAACCCAAAAATCTATATATCCCCTTCCCCGAGCATTATAGCTCTATGTATGACTTTGAAGATCTTCAAGCGCTAAAAACCTTAAACCCACTTTGTTAATAAACCTTTGCAAAAACCCATTTAACCCGCAATACTGAAAAAACCCGGAAAACCCACTTTTGCCTAAGTTTCCGCCAGGTGCGAATTTCAAAAGAAAGTAATATTTTATTCTCCCCGCAGTCAAATATTACCTGCGCACCTTATCGATCCGTCGACCGTTGGATCTGGGTCCTCCCATCCGACGGCCCACATCATATCGGATGGGCATCCATGACCGAAAGTTACCTTCCGAGAAACTGTCAGAAGGTGACGTCAGGCCTCCGCCATGCGTCACCCCCTAGACTCTCTCGGAGCACCCTCTGACAATACCGCGACCATATAGAGGGTGCTCCGAGAAAACCCGCTTACCACTCTGCTAAACCGCCTGCCCACGCCAACGCCATGACCCACCCACATCACTTCCACTTGGCGCCCAGTCAGCACCCCCGACCGCCAGAGATCCTAAGTGTCCACCACCTGTACAATCCCCGTGGACCACTCATAGACTGCCATGTCACTCGATGACGTCATGCTGACGTCACCCGACCTTGACCCCACCTGATGACGTCATGATGACGTCATCCAAAAAGCGCGGCAATAAGCCAAAAAGTCCATATTTAGCCATTTTTTCGCATTTTTCTCATTTTCGCTTAAAGAACTATTGTTCTCCTCTGCATGAAAATTACGTCCATCTACCGCCAACTTGCAAAAATCGACCTGAAGAACGCTGCCGCCTACAACGCACTTGTACTTGTCACCATTACCAGTAATTCACCAGGTATTTACCCAGAGCATCCTTTCAGAGCTAAGTTATGTCCATATTTCTCTGAAACTGAATTCACAAGAGTAAAACAAACTTGTTTTTACCAATAAATTCCTGGAAAAACGAGCATTCCTCACACTTGCAGGGTTGAATTTCACCTGCTGAACCCATATATAGCCACCCTTCCCCAAATTCCCACTCTGTCCGTGCATTCGTGGACTAGAAACCTAAATAGCATAATTCACCAGGATAACAGAGTTGCCTCCTCCTGCAATCCATCAAATTACTCTTGTTAAGCATTCTGCACCATTGTCAAACCTCATTTACCCTTACAATTGATTTTTACTTCTACAAAATTAACCCTCTGTGGTCTCCTGCCCGTTAAAACCAGTTCAGTACCAAGTCATAACTACTGCTTAGCCATGGAAACACCAATAGTCCTAAATGTTCAACCCCTGAATGCCCCACACGGAGAGCTGGAGTGGAAAGCCCTAGGTGATAGAGATTACCAGATGTTAGACTCCATGGCCATGACAGCCAAATTTAATATTCACCTGATGAATGGGTTAAAGGCCCAACATCTCAGTGGGGCTGATACCTTAGGAATTTGGGACTCCCACATACCCATTTACAACCTTCCTGAAGTCAATCTCCTCCCAGACTTGGTAAATCAATGCATGTCTAGCTATGACCCCTATCAGAGAGCCGTCCTCAGCCCCTCAGGCTCAGTATTGTTCCATATCACCCCTGAGGCCATCAATGAAGTGTTGCACTTTCATACTACAAAGCCCCTAACTCCTCTCTCCCTCCAGGACTTGATAACAAAAGGGGGCGCGCTGTCCAGGGGTCAAATTTCCAGGGTTAATCAATTGTTTATTCAGCCTCAATATCAATCTATGACCGCTCCCCTTCCCATAGCATATCCATATCTTAATGAGCTGGGAAAAATGATGGTAGATTTGATCAGTTACATCCTGGGTTATGGGACATATGAGGATGTGGATGAAACCATCATAGCAATGCTGTCCATTTTCTCCCCAGGGATGCCTCCTACTGTACATTATGACTTTGCTACTTTTATTGCCAATACGATTCATGAGCAATTAATGAATCTGGAGAGGGAAAAGGTGTTTAAATACACCAGGTACATATATCATTTATTCTTATTCTATTAGCCTGATGCCTTCCCTGTCCCTCTAAAAAAGCTAGATGCCCAGGGAAGCCCAAGGTCGGTTGTGTTTTGGACTTCAGTTTGCCATCTTCTGCCTTATTCACCTTACACCTATTGTGAATTTATTGATCTGTTCATTCACCCAGCTATGACCTTGTTGTTGGGTGCCCCTCCTCCAAGATTGACAGATGAAATGCAAAGAATTCTTCACCTCTCAAAGGCATATAGCATTGGTGATTGGTACTTCTACCGGAACCATACAGTAATCAGAGTATATATCTGTGAGCTGAGTCCCTATAGGCTGCCAAAATATGTGCCTATGAGACTCTTTGCCCTAGAGTACTTCAGGTAGTTTGGAAATGCAGAATTTGTCCATTTCCAAACTAAAAACAAGAAGGTGCAGCTAAAGGTAAGAAATCAGCTGGGCCCCTTCTTGTACAATAAGAAGGAGGAAGGAAGGAAGGAAGCTGATAGGATTCTAGAAATCCTCAGACTTCAAACCAGTTTCAAGTGGGTTCCTTATGACCCTAATCACTTCATTTCCCTTAGGAGAATAAAGTACAAATTGGGTGGCTATGTTCATGTGAAACTGCCTCACATTGAAAAGTATGCCAATGCCCTAAGCTGGAAAGAAGGCACTTTAGAAGAGCCAATTGGTAAAGAAGAAATGCTAAGAAGAGAAACAAGCAATCTTGAGAAAGAGGCAGACTTGTAACATTGTGGGCAGGTTTCTTCCTCCTGTCAAAGGCAAATTGGAGTAGCTGCCTCACCATCCAATACCCAGCAGCAAGTAGCCGAAATTGCCCAACAGGAAATGAATAAAGATAAGGGCAAGCGGGTGGAGCAGGGACAATCACCTCCTAGAACACAACAACAAACAGAGCAGTAAGAAGAAAAGGAGGTCAAACAACAACAAGAACAGCAACAAGAACAACAACAAGAATAGCAGGAAGAACCTCAAGAAGAGGGGCAGCCTATGCAGCAAGAAAAGATGGCTGAAGCCCCAGCACCTACTGAGCAACAGGCTCAAGAAAACATGCCTTCTCGGCAAGAGAAGGCAGTGGAGACCTCAGTGCTCCAAACTCCACAAAAGGTGGAAAAAGGAAATTAGAGGGTCAGAGAGCAGGAGACTCCCCTTACAACGTCCACAAATCAAGGGGAGAAAAGGCAGAGATTAAATCGCCTCTCTGAGGAAGAAATTCCTATGGGGCAATCTGTGATAATGGGCCCACCAAGCATGGAGGTATCTGCTAGTTCCTTTCAGCAGGAACAAGAGAGAAATCTTGGAGGAGAGGTCAGCTCCTCAAGTCATCAAAGAAAAGCAGAGGTAAGCATCAAGCAACAGTTTACTGATATTCAAGAGAAGAAATGAGCCACTCAGGCTCCAAATCTACAATTCAGTTGCTAAAGATGGCCCCTAACAATCAACAGAAGCTTATGTCAGCCTATGACATTTCAGAAGGAAAATGACCATGAGTCATTTCATGCCCACCGGTGCAGCCACAGTCAGCTGCAGCAGACTACATAAGAACCAACCTGGAGGTTCTTGCAAAAGACATTCACCCTATGGACCAAATAGAACTCCATAAGCAAACGGGTGAAATGGTCTATGCAACATTGGTAGACAAAGCAATGTTGGCAAAAAAGCTGGAAAACAACCTACATAATACAGCTGCCCAACTGGAGTTGGAGAAAGCATCCTCCCTGGCTAAAGACAACAGGATCAAGTCTTTGGAAGATATAATTATAGAGCTGGGGCATGACCCCAAGGATCCAAAGGCCATACAAACGCTGCTAAAAATAAGAGATGCAGATCTTGCAGCCCTGAGAAAGAAGGTAAAGCTCCTAGCAACCATTCACCCCCAAACAGATGAGGTTGCCCAGCAGAAGCAAGAACAAGAGATAGCTACATTGCTGGTAGCACTGCACAAGAAACTAGTGCAGACAGAAGGGAAGATGGAAGACATAGAGGCTGCACTGCAGGCAGCCCTGCAGCAGAAAGAGGGAGGCCAAACTTCTCAGCCCCCTCCAGAGGTTATTAACCTTGAAGAGCCTCCAAAGACCACTCCTCCTCCCACAGAAGTAGCAGAAGCAGCACCATCAACATCAACAGCAGCACCAACACTGTCTACAGAGTAGGCTCCGAGCTTGGACATGCAAAAATTGTTGAATGAGGTCCAGGCCCTAGAAGCCCAGATGACAAAACTAAATGGATCCAAGGATGAGTTGGCCAAGCTGAATGAGAAATATGATAAATCAAAGCAGAATGTGGCTGAGAAAGGGAGAGAAATAAAAACTCTCAAGGAAAGGATAAAAGAGCTGGAGAAAGAGCTCACCCTTGACAAAGTGGTGGCTGAGATCAGAAGAGTTTTGTGGACCCACATTGGCCAATCAATAACAGACCAATGGCAATACATTGAAACTATTCATGAGCAAATGGATCTCATAGGCAAAGCACAAAGGGAAGTGCATAGAGCAAGGGCATCTCTAGGCAGTATGTGTGAGATAGCCAGCAGAATGATCAATGTGCTCAATAACCAGACATGTCCTCAGCTGGCAGCAATTGGGATCTCCAACAGGATGGAGACTATCCAACTAATTAAGAGGGTCCTCACACTGAAAATCATGATACAGACATTGGATAGAAGAAGCCAAGATATGCAAACAGAGGTAAACAAGTTCATGGACAAATTTGCAGCACTACAGGGCAGAGGTCTCCCCAACTTACTCAACAGTGCTGGAAAACTTCTATCACATGAAGTTTATGCAAAGAGGGTGAACACATTTTCCACCAATCAGATCAGTCAAGGATCAAGCAGCTCACAGGAAACAGGGCCAACATCTGGGAAAAGTCTCTATGACAGAGTAGAGAATTTGTTTTTTACTACGAATGAGATTAGCCATCTGTTTGAAGTGCCTCCAAACTTTTACAAATACATAGAGGCAGATGAGACCATGGATGCAATTTTGAGGCATCAATTGCCTACGCACGATTGGTGGGCCTCCATGATATAGTTGTTATTATAAACAAGGGGTTTCATCTAAATTTTGTCATCGAAATATATAAGTCATCACATTTAGAAATTGTGGTGCATATACTATGATCAAAAGGTGGAATGAGCCACCTCAGTAGGAAGATTCAGCCACCAAAAGCAGCAATGACAGCTACAGGTAGCAGGGCCGAGAAAAGCCTCAGCATGACAGAGCACAAAGACACATCATTCACATCATTCAGCATTTAAAGCAGAAATGCTCAACCGACTCAGTCTCCTCCAAAGGTCAAGAAGCGACCTGACAGCATTAAAGACCATTTATTTTACATTCAGAGTAGCAATAACTTTCTTATCTGATATTTTGTAAACTTGGTGAGCATAGTTAATGTATCAAATGACTCAGCATTTAGATATTTTGTAAAACCTATTGTATATATTTCCCCTCGCACAAACTTTCAAGGGGGTTGGTTGGTTGTTGTTGGTTTTGTTGTTCTCTTATGAAGAAATAAGAACTCGGCTGTAATTTGCAGAAGGATGTCATAAATAAAGCTTGGAGTTTACAGGAACTGAGTCTTACTGGTGCATGCTGTGTTTGGAACCATTGAATGCTACAGGATTCTAGTGCTATGGCTTGATATAATAAGTGTTTCTCTATCTCTGTTAATGTTTTTGTTATTTGTTTTAACATATAACTCTCACATGTTGTTCTAAATCTAGGAAAGAAAGAAAAATAATAGCTCAGGATTTGTCCATGGAGACACCCTGATCTCAATCTATCTTCACTATAAATGTTTTTCATAACTTTCAGCTATTTAAATTGGAATTCTTAACTGCTCCAATAAGCTCTGAATATCTCACAGTCACTATTTGGTAATTCATTTATGCTACTAAGTAGAGATTGTTGTTCAAATTGATATCACACTGTTGGTAACTCCATATCTCATTGTTTCACTCACTATATCGGAAATTATATTAATAATAGCCATCTAGCCTTGCAGCAAAACTTTCTCCATCACAGGCACCAGAACCATCTTACTTTTCTGACTCCATATGCCCAATGGATTAGCATCTTCTACACTTATCATGCCCTTCTTACAACAAAATTTCACCAACCAAAGTCTTAAACAGGAAACTGAAGTTTTAACTAGCCTAAAATCCTCACAAAGCATAGTTGAACTTAAAGAGAGAGCCCTCTCTGATTATAGATAGGCTAGGATCTATAATCCAAAGGTTGGTTAGTGGTTACCCTGGCCGTATTCCCTTGGGAGTCATAGGGAAAAACCTGGGTGTTAACATAAATGACGACTCCGCTGGGGACAACCTCAGGATTTTCCAATTACTGTATATTTCTTAAAGCTACAGGTGAAGCGTGAAAGTTCACCAGGAAGCCTTCAAAACTGTTTTTGTTTTACATTAACAAGTTTACATAAAAGCTGCTTCAGTCTATCTTCATACTAGCTTTAGGACATGCTTAGCCATTCCAAAATCTTGTCTAGCCCTTGCAGATACAAGAAAATCCTAAAATACTTAAAAAAAATTCAGAAGCTGGCTCCCAAGAAGAATCAACGGTATACAAGGTCCAACCCTGACCCTAAACCAACAACTGTTTTTGAAAATCCCAACACAATCCCTAAAAACATTCGGAAATAGCAAAAACAGGAAAATCCTTCTGACTTGAGCCCAGAGACAGTCTACCTTAACCCTGTTCTTACTCCAATCAAGGTTCTATTCCGGTCTACCGCTGGTTCCGCTAGTTCACCCTCTACATCTCAAATCCCTCCTTTCACACCTACATCCACTTCACATGTTCCCTTGACCAACACTGTAGTCTCTGCCATACCTACTACCCCTATTGTCCCCGTAGTTCCTGTTGTCTCGGTTATCCCTATCAACCCTATAAACCCTGCAAATATGGCCAATAGATATGCACCCCTGCAGTTACCTGCTAATGCTGCAACCCTCCCTCATGACTACCAATCCAAAATCTCATACTTTGACTCCACTGGCCCTTTCACAGTCATCCAGCATGCCAGAAGGATGCAAGATCATTTTGAGAACTATGAAATTGATGATGACAGTGTAAGAATGAGAATTTTTGTTCAGAGCCTAACAGGGGATGTAAGAACCTGATTTAGATCACTCACTGCAAATACCATAACAACTCCTGATGAGCTTTACCATGCCTTTACTAATAGATGGGAAAAGAAAAAAGATCCTTTGCACATACTAGGTGAATATGAGACAATCAAGCGGGGTCCTCAGGAGACCGTTTTGGAGTATTGTGCAAGATTCAACAATGTATACAACGCAATACCGCAGAATTTGAGACCTCCCCCTGATTTAGCATTATACAAATTCCCTAATGGTTTTGACCCTAACATGGCATATCAGTTGAAGGAGAGAGCCCATGAAACCCTTGAGGATGCACAAAAAGTTGTTGTCACAGTGGAGGCTAACCTAATTGCTAAGAGGAACAGGGCAAGATTGGAAAAGAGAGTCACCTTCAAAGAGGAACCATCAGCCTTTTATCAGAAACTGGATGCAATACTCACTAGCATGAAAAGGTTGGGTGACAGAGTAGAATCTGTGGAGAGAAAGTCATCATGCGAATCACCACAAAGTAACCCTGTCAGGAACCCAAATTTTAGGAGAAATCAAAACCCAAACATTAGCAAGGCTAGTTCTGATCCAGAGATAAGACCTCCCTTCTAGGAAAACTATACTGAAGCATCCACTTCAAATGAGCAAGTAGATGACACCCACATTAACCTAATGGGCCTAAATGATGAGCAGCAAGTTTTCCTGAGTCATGAAGATCACGAGGAGGATGACATTAAGCAGTTCCAAACCAAGTCAGGTGAGTCATTTGACTTTAAACAAGGTTATGACACAGTTGTTTATGAATTTCACAAGCAATACAAGCTGAGAAGCAGAAGTGTAAATGTAACACAGCCTGAAAAAGCAAAGGACAACCTGCAGCCTAAAAAAGCCATAGTTACGGAACCACAGGACAAAATTGATTCAGTTACAAATGAAATAACCATTGAAGAAATAACTGAACTATTTCCCTCAAAACAAAAACCAATGGCTGCACCACCTTTGTAGCCTGATCCAAGTAATACTCCTCAAGAGATGAGTAACAAGGATAAGTCCCAAGAACAAAACAAGAATCAAGAGGAAAGTTCAATAAACAAAGAAAAGATTGTCACCCACAATACCAAGATCCAATCTGAAAAACCTTTTGACTTAGAAGCTGAAATTGGCAAATTGAAGATAGTTATTCCTCTGTCAGAATTAGCCAAGCATGACATCTACAAACAACAAATCAAGAACTCTCTTCAAATTACTCGTAATAAAGATAATTTCAATGTGTTAGATGATACCCCAGAATTGCTTTTTGGTCCAGAGGTGGATGGAAAGACTGCAGTTACAGGAATCCTACCTTTCTATGTCAGCTTGCATGTTCATGACAAGATACTACATAATGCAATGTTTGATTTAGGTGCCTCTCACAACCTTATGCCTAAATCAGTGATGGAGAGGCTCAACCTGGATATTACAAGACCTTATAAGGACCTATTTTCATTTGACTCTAGCCAAGTAAAATGTTTAGGCTTAATAAAAGATCTTTGTGTGTCACTGGTCCAGTACCCAAATAAAACAATTCTGATGGATGTTGTAGTTGCTGATATCCCACCCAAATATGGAATGCTGTTATCAAGATCATGGGGGGCTAAACTCCAAGGTTCCCTACAATTATACATGTCATATGCCACCGTTTCAGTCTTTGGTCAACCCAAGAGGCTATATAGAGAGTCATTAATGAAATACATGGTCAGCAGTGAAGACAAGCCTCAAAACTTTACCATATATGCTGTTCATTCTGACATAGACTCCTATATTCTCTTCAATGACAATATAGGTCCCAAAAATGATGAAGAAATCCAGTTAATCAAACAAGATCAACATACAAATGAAGAAACTCCTGATCTAGAAATATTGGTTGAGGAGTCAACGAACAAAAATGTTCAAAAATACAAACCAAATGTAAGCCAAGATCTCAAATTGTTGATGCCAAGTCCCACTACAGTTGACAATCCTTCCCTAAATCAAGAAGTCCTCTGGTTTCTTGAATTCGATGGGTCAGTAAACAAATTTGGGGTAGGAGCAGGGGTTTGGATACATAACAAACAAAACAATCATGCAGAGGGCCGAGCCTATAGGTTAAACTTCAGGTGCACCAACAATATGGCTGAATATGAAGCTCTCTTACTAGGCCTTAAACTAGTAAAGTCCTTACAGGCCATAAAAGTTTCAATCCTAGGAGACTCAGACCTAATCATCCAACAAGTAAAAGGAAACTTTGTCACTAATGACAAAAGGCCGAGATCTTATAGATCTGTTGCTGCTAAAATACTAAATTCCTTCACTGAATTCCAAATAACCAAAATTCCTAGAACCCATAACTTTCATGCTCATAGTTTGGCCACATTTGCAAGTACTTGCAAACTACCTTTTGAACCCCAGCATTGCTTTGCAGCTGAGGTAAAACACAGACCTTCTGTCCCAAACAATGTCAAGGATTGGCAAGTATTTGAGGATGATACACAAATAAACAATTTCTTAACTCTGCAGCAAGAGTTTTCAGGACTGAACATTGATACAGAGGCCGCAAGTGATTCACAAACACTAATTGAACAACACCACACAAATATCTCACTCGAAATAGCAAATCAAATGCTTTGTCCAACAAACTTTGACCAGGAGAAGATACAAGAACTTGAACAAGTTCACTACTTGAACAAGTTCACTCTGAGGAATTAGCTGATACTGAAGCTAAAGTTATACAATGGAAAGACAATTTTCTGCCAACAGGCCTAACTCCATTGGAAGACATTTTTGACTCAAATGATGTCCCCGGAAAACTAAAATTGCAGCCCCTTAATGCTGCTATTGAAGAGTGCAACATTGGAACTATTGAAAAGCCCAAGATAATTAAATTATCTGTATCTCTACCACCTGATCAAAAGCCTAAATACATTGACCTCTTTAAAGAATTCCAAGATGTCTTTGCATGGAGTTATGAGGATTTAAAGTCCTATGATACCTCCATCATTCAACATACAATCCCTCTTAAGCCAAATCAGAAACCTTTTAAAAAGAAATTGAGGAGAATCAACCCTATGCTTCTCCCATCAATTGAGAAAGAGGTACAAAAAATGTTTAAAGCCGGCATAATAGCACCAATCAGATTCTCAGAATGGATTTCAAATCTGGTCCCTACAAGAAAGAAAACTAGTGAAATCAGGCTTTGTGTCGATCTAAGGAACTTGAATCAAGTGTCCCTAAAAGATAATTACCCCTTACCCAAGATGGATCACATCCTGCAAAGAGTAGTGGGGGCCTTAAGAATCTCTCTACTTGACGGATTCTCAGGTTTCAACCAGATCCTAGTTCACCCTGATGATCAGGACAAAACAGAATTTACAACCACATGGGGAACCTTCAAATATGTCAAAATGCCTTTTGGGTTAAAAAATGCAGAAGCAACCTTTCAAAGGGCAATGGATATTTCCTTTGCCAAAGAAATCCATGATTTCCTTGTCATCTACCTGGACCACCTTACACCTTTCTCAAAGTCTGACCAAGAACATGTGAAACATCTAAGGCAAATATTCACAACTTGCAGGAAGTATGGAATTTCCTTAAATCCCAAGAAATCCCTGTTTGGTTTGGAAGAAGGTAAGTTATTAGGTCATATCATTTCAAAGGATGGCATTAGGATTGACCTAGACAGGATACAGGCCATCTCGCAAATGCCCCATCCAAGAAACATCAAAGAATTACAAGCATTCCTGGGAAAGATCAACTTCCTCAGGAGATTCATCCCAAATTTGGCAGAATTAAGCAGATTACTAAATAACATGCTGAAAAAGGATTCAAAGGTAAAGTGGACAGTAGAAGAAAATCAAGCTTTTGAAGGAATAAAGTTGGCCCTTACACAAACTCCAGTCTTAACAAATCCTCAATTTGACAAAGAGTTTATCATCTTCTCTTTTGCTTCCCAGCATACCCTATTACAAAAAGATGACCAAGGAAATGAGAGACCTATTGCATTCTTTAGTAGAGCTCTCAGAGATGCGCCCCTAAAATATCAGATCATGGAAAAGCAAGCATATGCCTTGGTCAAAGCCATCAAAGACTTTAGAATCTACATCCTATACTCCCATGTTATAGCTTATGTACCAAGTCCCATTGTCAAAGATATACTCACTCAAGAGAATTTG
This sequence comes from Pinus taeda, assembly GCA_000404065.3. Lineage (NCBI taxonomy): Eukaryota > Viridiplantae > Streptophyta > Pinopsida > Pinales > Pinaceae > Pinus > Pinus taeda. The sequence continues at coordinate 77,902 of APFE031262509.1, forward strand.
GAGGGCAGAAGAGGAAAATGGATTGCCAACATCTTAGAATTTGACATTGAAATAAAACCTACAAAATTGATTAAAGGGAAAGGTTTGGCTAAATTAATGTCCGAAACAAATTTCCAAGCCTTGGACATCAACCAACTGGACAGTGAACCGGAGCTGGCGACTCCAAAGATCAATGTAGCCTTTGAACAATCTCTGTGGTATTCTGATATCTGTTATATATTGCAAAACCTGTGTGCTCCCCCAGGATTGTCCAGAACTAAATGTAGGTTCTTAAAAATGAAAGCCTCAAGATTTTGTGTAATAGAGGGCGATTTGCTGTGGAAAAACCATGAGGGTATATTGCTAAACTGTTTAATTGAAGATGAGGCTAACAATGTCATAAAATAATTTCATGCAGGTGATTGTGGTGGACATTTGTATTGGAAGTCCACTGTGGATAAAACACTGAGGGCTGGTTACTATTGGCCCACTTTGTTCCCTGATGTAAAAAGTTTCACCACCTCATGCCATAAGTGTCAAATATTTGAGGGAAAGAGAAAATTACTACCACTCCCTTTGAGGCCTATTGCTACAGAAAGACCTTTTCAGCAATGGGGTTTGGATTTCATTGGGGAAATTCACCCCTCATCCTCAGGCCAGCATAGATGGATCCTCACAGCCACAGACTGCTTCACCAAATGGATTGAGGCCATCCCATGCAGACAGACAAATGATTCAGTAATCATGAAATTTTTGGAGAACAACATATTATCTAGATTTGGTTGTCCCAACAAGATAATAACAGACAACGCTGCTGCTTTCAGATCCAAAATGGTGAATTTCTGCCACAAATTTCATATTACTTTGGTTCATTCCACCGCATACTACCCTCAAGGAAATGGCCTAGCTGAATCATCAAATAAAAGCCTGATAAACATCATCAAGAAGGTGTTGGAAGAAAATAAAAAAAAAAAACTGGCATAAGAAACTTGTCAATGCCCTATGGGCAGATAGACTAACAACCAAGAGATCCATTGGTGTCAGCCCATATGAGTTAGTCTATGGATTAGAAGCCAAATTTCCTTCATCACTAGGGGTTCCTATTATGAAACTGCTTCAAGAAAGTCAAGCTGAGCCTAATGACATGCAAAGAAGGGTCAATCAAATAATCTGTTTGCAGCAAACCAGAGACCAAGTTTATAGCAGAGTACAAGTTCTCCAAGAAAAGTTAAAGAAAGCTTTTGATAGAAGGACTAAGGCGGAAGATTTCAGCGTAGGTGACAAAGTCCTCAAGTGGGACTCGAGAAGGGAAGATAAAGGGAAACATGGAAAATTTGATTCTCTTTGGAGAGGACCATTTATTATCCAAGCAGTGCAAGGAAACAACACCTACTTCCTAAAAAATATGGATGAAACTGACTTAAATGAAGGTCCTGTCAATGGCAGGACGTTGAAGCATTATTTTGACTATTTTCCATGCATATAGTAGGGTCTTTTTCTCCTGTACATAATCAGTTGTATATATTTTCTTTCAGCATACAAATAGTTTAGCTCAAAAAATTACTGTAAATAAGTAGCCAAAGCTTGACATTCCAGAAGTACCACAGAGGTGACAACCTCCAGTTTTGAAGTACAAAGAGAAAGGTTTCAAAGTTTTGGTAGGAGCAGTCAATGGCCAAGGCATTCTGACCTGTTGTTCTTGGTCTTTCAAAGGAAAAACCATCCCCAAGTGGAGCCACTATTAGATACCTATACCAATAGGTTTCATTTTTCATGATTGGCAAGGGAAGTGCCAATATGATCTACTTTGGTGATGCAAAGATCTCATATTCTTGTGGAAGAAGTATACTTGTTTTGGTTGATGCTGCCTTACTTCTGGATGGGTGATCCAACAACCTAAGCTGGGTCATGCCATGTTTCAGTTTTTGTAGTAGATTAGAGAAAGAAACCTGTCCAAACAGCTCAATCTTGGCAGGTAAAGTAGATAGGTAGAGAAAGAAAGGTTCCCAACTGTTTAATCTGGGGCCTTGGAAGCAATAAGGGTAGATTTAGATAGAAAATCAAAAGAAAGCCAAAGGGAAAAGAAAAGGCACAAAAGGGTTTGCAAATCTAAGTGCGCCCTCCTTGGAAGTAACAAAAAATGCTAGGCAATAGAGTGGGTAGGTAGAGGGGGTTGCAGAAAGTTTGGTTCATGGCATTTCACTAGCCCAAAGCAAAGGTGAAAACATGGGGCCAGTACAAATGACCTGTATGCAGCAGTCTTGTAGAAGCCTAATGGAGCATGTCTAACTTCCAAATCACCCCCTATCCCATTCATGACTAACCTCCCTATGCCACCCATATACACAAAGAAAATCAAAGTCTTTTTGTTGGTTCTGAGTTTCTTTAAAAGCCACATTTCTTGTGCAAATATTCTTTTCATTTTGATCTACTTCCTAAAAACTAAGTTGATTTCATAAATACTTAGTATTCCCCCCATCCACCTCTTTCATTCATGTTAACTACTAACTTATCACTACTTAACTCCCTCTACCCCCTATCCTCCCTATTACTATGTAAAACTTAGCAAAAACCCAAAAAATCTATGTATCCCCTTCCCTGAGCATTATAGCTCTATGTATGACTTTGAAGACCTTCAAGCGCTAAAAACATCTGAGCGCAACCCAAAGAGCGCCAAAGAATTGATCCTAGGGATTAATTCGAGATTTGCTTGGATTAATAGCCTTAAACCCACTTTGTTAATAAACCTTTGCAAAGACCCATTTAACCCGCAATACTGAAAAAACCCGGAAAACCCACTTTTGCCTAAGTTTCCGCCAGGCGCGAATTTCAAAAGAAAGTAATATTTTATTCTCCCCGCAGTCAAATATTACCCGCGCACCTTATCGATCCGTTGACCGTCGGATCTGGGCCCTCCCATCCGACGGCCCACATCATATCGGACGGGCATCCACGATCGAAAGTTACCTTCCGAGAAACTGTCAGAGGGTGACGTCAGGCCTCCGCCACGCATCACCCCCTAGACTCTCTCGGAGCACCCTCTGACAATACCGCGAGCATATAGAGGGCGCTCTGAGAAAACCCGCTTACCACTCTGCTAAACCGCCTGCGCACACCAGCGCCATGACCCGCCCACGTCACTTCCACTTGGCGCCATGTCAGCACCCCCGACCGCCAGAGCTCCTACGTGTCTGCCACCTGTGCAATTCGTGTGGACCACTCACAGACTACCACGTCACCCGATGACATCATGTTGATGTCACCCGACCCTGACCCCACCTGGTCACGTCATCCAAAAAGTGCGCCAATAAGCCAAAAAGTCCATATTTAGCCATTTTTTCGCATTTTTCTCATTTTCGTTGAAAGAACTATTGCTCTCCTCTGCATGAAAATTACGTCCATCTGCCGCCAACCTGTAGAAATCGACCTGAAGAACGCTGCCGCCTACAACCCACCTGTACTTGTCACCATTACCGACAATTCACCAGGTATTTACCCAGAGCATCCTTTCAGAGCTAAGTTATGTCCATATCTCTCCAAAACTGAATTCACAAGAGTAAAACAAACCTGTTTTTACCAACAAATTCTCGGAAAAACGAGCATTCCTCACACTTGCAGGCTCGAATTTCACCTACTGAACCCATATATAGCCACCCTTCCCCAAATTCCCACTATGTCCGCGCATTCGTGGACTGTAAACCTAAACAACATAATTCACCAGGATAACAGAGTTGCCTGCTCCTGCAATCCATCAAATTACTCTTGTTAAGCATTCTGCACCATTGTCACACCTCATTTATCCTTACAATTGATTTTTACTTCTGCAAAATTAACCCTCTGTGGTCTCCTGCCCGCTAAAACCAGTTCAGTACCAAGTCATAACTACTGCTTAGCCATGGAAACACCAATAGTCCTAAATGTTCAACCCCTGAATGCCCCACACAGAGAGCTGGAGTGGAAAACCCTAGTTGATAGAGATTACCAGATGCTAGACTCCATGGCCATGACAGCCAAATTCAATATTCACCTGATGAATGAGTTAAAGGCCTAACATCTCAGTGGGGCTGATACCTTAGGAATTTGGGACTCCCACATACCCATTTACAACCTTCCTCAAGTCAATGTCCTCCCAGACTTGGTAAATCAATGCATGTCTAGCTATGACCCCTGTCAGAGAGCCGTCCTCAGCCCCTCAGGCTCAGTATTGTTCCATATCACCCCTGAAGCCATCAATGAAATGCTGCAGTTTCATACTACAAAGCCCCTAACTCCTCTCTCCCTCCAGGACTTGATAACGAAAGGGGGCGCGCTGTCCAGGGATCAAATTTCCATGGTTAATCAATTGTTTATTCAGCCTCAATATCAATCTATGACCGCTCCCCTTCCCATAGCATATCCATATCTTAATGAGCTGGGAAAAATGATGGTAGATTTGATCAGTTACATCCTGGGTTATGGGACATAGAGGATGTGGATGAAACCATCATAGCAATGCTGTCTATTTTCTCCCCAGGGATGCCTCCTGCTGTACATTATGACTTTCCTACTTTTATTGCCAATAAGATTCATGAGAAATTAATGAATCTGGAGAGGGAAAAGGTGTTTAAATACACCAGGTACATATATCATTTATTCTTATTCTATCATCCTGATGCCTTCCCTGTCCCTCTAAAAAAGCTAGATGCCCAGGGAAGCCCAAGGTCGGTTGTGTTTTGGACTTTAGTTTGCCATCTTCTGCCTTATTCACCTTACACCTACTGTGAATTCATTGATCTGTTCATTCACCCAGCTATGACCTTGTTGTTGGGTGCCCCTCCTCCAAGACTGACAAATGAAATGCAGAGAATTCTTCAACTCTCAAAGGCATACAGCATTGGTGTTGGTACTTTTACGAGCACCATACAGTAATCAGAGTATATGGCTCTAAGCTGAATCCCTATAAACTGCCCAAATATGTCCCTATGAGACTCTTTGCCCTAGAGTACTTCAGGCAGTTTGGAAATGCAAACTTTGTCCATTTCCAAACTAAAAACAAGAAGGTGCAGCTAAAGGTAAGAAATCAGCTGGGCCCCTTCTTGTACAATAAGAAGGAGGAAGGATGGAAGGAAGCTGATAGGATTCTATAAACCCTCAGACTTCAAACCAGTTTCAAGTGGGTTCCTTATGACCCTAATCACTTCATTTCCCTTAGGAGAATAAAGTACAAATTGGGTGGCTATGTTCATGTGAAACTGCCTCACATTGAAAAGTATGCCAATGCCCTAAGCCGGAAAGAAGGCACCTTAGAAGAGCCAATTGGTAAAGAAGAAATGCTAAGAAGAGAAATAAGCAATCTTGAGAAAGAGGCTGACTTGGAACATTGTGGGCAGGTTTCTTCCTCCTGTCAAAGGCAAATTGGAGCAGCTGCCTCATCATCCATAGCCCAACAGCAAGTAGCCGAAATTGCCCAACAGGAAACGAATAAAGATAAGGGCAAGCAAGTGGAGTAGGGACAATCACCTCCTAGAACACAGCAACAAACCGAGCAGCAAGAAGAAAAGGAGGTCGAACAACAACAAGAACAACAACAAGAATAGTAGGAAGAACCTCAAGGAGAGGGGCAGACTATGCAGCAAGAACAGATGGCTGAAGCCCCAGCACCTACTGAGCAACAGGCTCAAGAAAACATGCCTTCTGGGCAAGAGAAGGCAGTGGAGACCTCAGTGCTCCAAACTTCACAAAAGGTGGAAAAAGGAAAGAAGAGGGACAGAGAGCAGGAGACTCCCCTTACAACGTCCACAAATCAAGGGGAGAAAAAGTAGAGATTAAATCCCCTCTCTGAGGAAGAAATGCCTATGGGGCAATCTCTGATAATGGGCCCACCAAGCATGGAGGTATCTGCTAGTTCCTTTCAGCAGGAACAAGAGAGAAATCTTGGAGGAGAGGTCAGCTCCTCAAGTCATCAAAGGAAAAGAGAGGTAAGCATCAAGCAACAGTTTACTGATATTAAGAGAAGAAATGAGCCACTCAGGCTCGCAATCTACAATCAGTTGCTAAAGATGGCCCCTACAAATCAACAGAGGCTTATGTCAGCCTATGACATTTTAGAAGGAAAAATGACCATGAGTCATTTCATGCCCACCACGGTGCAGCCACAGTCAGCTGCAGATTACATAAGAACCAACCTGGAGGTTCTTGCAAAAGACATTCACCCTATGGACCAAATAGAACTCCATAAGCAAACGGGTGAAATGGTCTATGCAACATTGGCAAACAAAGTAATGTTGGCAAAAAGGCTGGAAAACAACCTAAATAATATAGCGGCCCAACTGGAGTTGGAGAAAGCATCCTCCCTGGCCAAAGACAACAGGATCACGTCTTTGAAAGATATAATTATAGAGCTGGGGCATGACCCCAAGGATCCAAAGGCCATACAGACGCTGCTAAAAATAAGAGATGCAGATCTTGCAGCCCTGGGAAAGAAGGTAAAGCTCCCAGCAACCATTCACCCCCAAACAGATGAGGTTTCCTAGCAGAAGCAAGAACAAGAGATAGCTACATTGCTGGTAGCACTGCACAAGCAACTAGTGCAGATAGAAGGGAAGCTAGAAGACACAGAGGTTGCACTGCAGGCAGCCCTGCAGCAGAAAGAGGGAGGCCAGACTTCTTAGCCCCCTCCAGAGGTTATTAACCTTGAAGAGCCTCCAAAGACCACTCCTCCTCCCAGAGAAGTAGCAGCAGCAGCACCATCAACATCAACAGCAGCACTAGCACCGTCTACAGAGCAGGCTCCGAGCCTGGACATGCAGAAATTGTTGAATGAGGTCCAGGCCCTAGAAGCCCAGATGACAGAACTGAATGGAGCCAAGGATGAGTTGGCCAAGCTGAATAAGAAATTTGATATATCAAAGCAGAATGTGGCTGAGAAATGGAGAGAGATAAAAACTCTCAAGGAAAGGATAAAAGAGCTGGAGAAAGAGCTCACCCTTAACAAATTGGTGGCTGAGATCAGAAGAGTTTTGTGGACCCACATTGGGCAATCAATAATGGACCAATGGAAATACATTGAAACTATCCATGAGCAAATGGAGCTCATAGGCAAAGCAAAAAGGGAAGTGCATAGAGCAAGGGCATCTCTAGGCAGTATGCCTGAGATAGCCAGTAGAATGATCATTGTGCTCAATAATCGGACAGGTCCTCAGCTGGAAACAATTGGGATCTCCAACAAGATGGAGACTATCCAGCTAATTAAGAGGGTCCTCACACTGAAAATCCTGATACAGACATTAGATAGAAGAAGCCAAGATATGCAAACAGAGGTAAACAAGTTCATGGACAAATTTGCAGCACTACAGGGCAGAGGTCTCCCTAGCTTACTCAACAGTGCTGGAAAACTTCTATCACATGAAGTTTATGCAAAGAGGATGAACACATTTTTCACCAATCAGATCAGTCAAGGATCAAGCAGCTCACAGGAAACAGGGCCAACATCTGGGCAAAGTCTCTATGACAGAGTAGAGAATTTGTTTTTTATTATAAATGAGATTAGCCATCTATTTGAAGTGCCTCTGAACTTTTACAAATACACGGAGGCAGATGAGACCATGGATGCAATTTTGAGGCATCAATTGCTACGCATGATTGGTGGGCCTCCATGATACAATTGTTATTATAAACAAGGGGTTTCATCTAAATTTTGTCATCGAAATATATAAGTCATCACATTTAGAAATTGTGGTGCATATATTATGATCAAAAGGTGGAATGAGCCACCTCAGCAGGAAGATTCGGCCACCAAAAGCAGCAATGACAGCTACAGGTAGCAGGGCTGAGAAAAGCCTCAGCATGACAGAGCACAAAGACACATCATTCACATCATTCAACATTTAAAGCAGAAACGCTCAACCGACTCAGTCTCCCCCAAAGGTCAAGAAGAGACCTAACAGCATTAAAGACCATTTATTTTACATTCAGAGTAGCAATAACTTTCTTATCTGATATTTTGTAAAGTTGGTGAGCATAGTTAATGTATCAAATGACTCAGCATTTAGATATTTTGTAAAACCTATTTTATATATTCCCCCTCACACAAACTTTCAAGGGGGTTGGTTGGTTGTTGTTGGTTTTGTTGTTCTCTTATGAAGAAATAAGAACTCGGCTGTAATTTGCAGAAGGATGTCATAAATAAAGCTTGGAGTTTACAGGAACCGAGTCTTACTGGTGCATGCTGTGTTTGGAACCATTGAATGCTACAGGATTCTAGTGCTATCGCTTGATATAATAAGTGTTTCTCTATCTCTGTTAATGTTTTTGTTATTTGTTTTAACGCATAACTCTCACATGTTGTTCTAAATCTAGGAAAGAAAGAAAAAGAATAGCTCAGGATTTGTCCATGGAGACACCCTGATCTCAATCTATCTTCACTATAAATGTTTTTTCATAACTTTCAGCTGTTTAAATTGGAATTCTTAACTGCTCCAATAAGCTCTGAATATCTCACAGTCACTATTTGGTAATTCATTTATGCTACTAAGTAGAGATTGTTGTTCAAATTGATATCACACTGTTGGTAACTCCATATCTCATTGTTTCACTCACTATATTGGAAATTATATTAACAATAGCCATCTAGCCTTGCAGCAAAACTTTCTCCATCACAGGCACCAGAACCATCTTACTTTTCTGATTCCATATGCCCAATGGATTAGCATCTTCTACACTTATCATGCCCTTCTTACAACAAAATTTCACCAACCAAAGTCTTAAACAAGAAACTGAACTTTTAACTAGCCTAAAATCCTCACAAAGCATAGCTGAACTTAAAGAGAGAGCCCTCTCTGATTATAGATAGGCTAGGATCTATAATCCAAAGGTTGGTTAGTGGTTACCCCGGCCGTATTCTCTTGGGAGTCATAGGGAAAAACCTGTGTGTTAACACAAGTGATAAACAAATTTGGGAAAAATTGTAGTCCAGGCATATTAGAGCATTGAGCAAAGGAGAATTGGCAGAATTTGTCACATATAAGGAAGAACTAGTGATTTTATTGAATGACAAAAGATATTAGTGTTGAGGAGATTTGGAAGGTAATATGGTCTTTCAACTTTTATTTTAGAAATCTATCAATTGCAAGTCGTAGTAGAAGGAGAAAAAATAAATGTGGTGGAGGACCTTGCAACAAAAAGAGATGGAATTATTCCAACAAAGGTTCGAAAAGAGGAGAGTATAGAGGAAGCTCTCAAGGAGAAGATAATTATAGGAGTTCTCAAGGGAGGTGAGAAGTAGGTGCAAAATCCCATAATAAAAAGGAGTGCTCAGGAGGTTCTAAGGGAAAGAACCAAAAAAACACCAAAAGAATAATCTTAGGAGAAGGCTTGGTGAGGTATTGGGGTAATACATTGACCGGGAAGACTAGTTTCCATGGCTTGATTGCAACTCATAGTGGACAAGAGAAAGCTCCAAAAAAAATGGAGAAGATAATTAATGATAGTCATTCTTAAGGTTCAAATGCAAGCCATAAGAGAGACAAATAATATTCTAGAGAAAATTTCATCAGAGGAAGGATGAGTTAAAAGTAATTTGATCATCAAATGGTTGAATTAAAGGAAAGAGTTAGCATAATGCTACAACTTCTACAAGAAAGGGAGGAAGAAAAAAGAGATGGTTGGATATTGAGAAATAAAAATGTGCAATTGCCTTTGTCGTAGAAAAGGTTGAAGCACAACCTAAGTGGTTAATTAGAGAGGAAAAAACTTAGGAGAATTAATTATAAAGTAGAATATGTTTACCTCTATGAGATAGAAAAAGGAGGAATTTTTGGTGAAGGTGATGATGATGAGGAGAGAAGACTAAGAGAAATTCTTATGGATTGTGTAAAATGTCTAAAGCAATAGAAGTTGACGATAGATAATAAGGCTAGGGAGCATTGTATTTTTGAAACTTATATATTGTGTGTGAATGCAGGTCATGAAGGTGGGAAGTAATTAAAATTTGTCATAAGGGAAGAAGATAAGGTGAAATTTTCTGTATGAGATATATAAAAGGAGGATTCAATTAATGAAATGAAGGCCAATAGATATGCGTTGGTGAAAGGGAATGGAATTCGTAGTGAACATGCGAAGATGGAAGCCACATATACTAAGGTAATGTATTTAACTTTAGAAACTAATTTTTTGTTGAGTGACTGTAAGAGTCTATTGGTAGGTAAAGAGTATGGACAGATTGTCCTAGAGAAGGAGAGAAGCACATATTCTCCTAAAATGATAAAAAGGATTCCTACCTCCAATTGAGTTTTCATATGAATATAGAGATGTATAAGGAGAAGGATAGATCTTGAAGGATGTTATGAAAATAAGCAGAAATGGAGAACTGACTTGTGAAGAAATGTACAATGAGGAGAAAAGGCAACATCAAGTAGCATGGTGTCAGAGTATGAAACAAATTTGTAATTTCTAGACGACTGGCTTGACAATCCTAGGATTAAGGGAAACTTAGAGAATGTAGCCAAGGAACTAAAAGAGGCCAAAGTGCTGAAATAATCTAAATATTTTACTAAATTGCATGATGAAAAGGTTATTGACAGCATACTTGAGTTTGTAGAAAAATGACAACAAGTGATGTTAGAGGGAGATGAGAATGAGGGAGAACCATGAAGGGAGCCATGTAACTCCAAAATTGATAAGTAGATACATAAGAAACCATGATACAAAAACGAATGAATGAAAACATAAATTACAACAGAGCAGGTCATGATATTTTTACTGAATAATGAGAAGGAAGTAAGCAAAGGAATGTCATTTACTATGAAATATTACATCAGCACAATAAGGAAATAACGAAGCACAAAATGGAACTCTAGAACATTGGAAATGAGAACAACTAGAAAGAAATTATGACCAGTAACAATGAAAATTCTAGGATCCAAGAGGACTACAACAAAATTGAAGCACATGACTAGGAGGCCATGAAAAAATTCAACACGGGGAGTCTAATGGAGGAGCATTAACTTCTAAGCTGCTTATTTTTTTCTAGATGCCAATGAGGTCATGTAAATTTCTGAAGGGAAAGGAAATTCCATCACAAATGTAATTTTTGTAAACTAGGAATAATACTATTTTAATGTAGCTCCAACTATCTTGATTGAAGAAAGAATCTGGACTATTAGGTTGTTAGGATATTTTAGATGAGTTGGTATTTTTCCCAATTGAGCATTTATCACAACAAGAAGTGTCACACTGAGTTGTGAGTTAGTTTTAGGAATAATGGATAGATGTCTAGACATTTTTATATTGTAGAGAGATATTATGGGAAATCAAAGGAAATATATGTGTGTGTGTGTGTGTGTGTGTAGTTGAGAAAAGTTAGTGTAGGAGTCTATCAGATAAAGTTCAAGCTCATGTAGTTAGAGTGACTTGGATAGAGGGTTTGCGTAAGTCATTGAAAGTATTTATTCTATGAGAAATGAATATGGTTTTGAGTTCCCTTTGTGTATATCAATAGTTTATTTCTGTAGCCAGAGCATGTAGGAAGTTTTTACTAGTTTGATATAGTGAGCACCCTACTTGTTATAATGAGGGAAGGTGCCTTCGAGGATGGTTTATTAATTTGAGTAAAGCTTTAAATTATGAGTAGAGATTAGAGCTAGAGAGAGATAGGTAGCCAAGAAAGGAGGCATGCAAGCTCGTAATAAAAGGATGAGCATTCCTCTTCGATAATATGCTTAGGTGCAACCCGATTAAGAAGTCTCTCATATCTACAAAAAGAAACCACAAGAAGAGCGAGAGGAGAGGAATTACACAAGTATAAGAGAGGTACCCTCTATAACCAAGGGTAGAATGACACAATTGGTTAGTTAAGATAGAACTAGGAAAATTATACTTATCATAATTGGTTCTAGTATTTTTCTCTACATTATTTTTAGAGAAAACATGTTTTGAGAGTCAATAGGAAAGGTAAAGGAGTTTCATCCATTGAAAAAGTTGAAGACTTAGTTTGTTAAAATTTTGAAAGTTTGTCAACTTGTGCATACTCTAGTTCTCTCACAAATCTAGGACTTAACACATTTCATGTAGTGATAAGTTGGTGTGATCTTACACACTTATATACCCAAACTACAAAGAAATATGGCTTCAAAACAATCATTAGAGGAAATTTCAGCCTAAAAGTGCCTATGAAATTTTCATGTAGTTCCTATGTCATAATATGTAAACCAATCAACATACTTTAAATTTAAAAAGAGGTATATGTAAATATTTTGGAGGGAAAAGAAGAAAAACTACGTTTTTAATTGTATTTCTAGATTATCTTCCTATTGGTCTACTCAGATTTTAAGTGTATATACTCCTTGGATGTGGAATTAAATTCCACATCCAATAAGTAGCAATTATGTGTACTTTTTACAAGACCCACATTGAAAATAATCCAAGATACATTAAAAAAGTGTGGTGAAGCCACTTTTTTATGTATCTTCAATTTTTATTAATGCGGGTCTTCTCAAAAGTATGCATAGTCGATACTCGTTGGATGTGGAATTTAGTTTCACATCCAATGATTGTCTACACTTAAAATTTTAGTAAACCTGCACAGAGATAAGCTAAAAATACAATTACAAAAATGGTTTTCTTCTTTTTCTCTAAAAAATTCATAACTCTTATTTATTATTTTTACTATTATTTTGTTGTTTTTCCTTAGGAGGTTACTCTTAGGCTAAAATTTCCTATAATTAAGGTAGAGATAGAAGTCTAGACAACAATAGATCTTACCCCACTTAAATAGGCACACATGGTTATGAGACGAATCCTAAATTGATGTGCAAACCATAACAAAGTCACATGATTTGAAAAAATACAGACCTTCATGGAAGATTATCTTCCCAATTTGTCTGTATCCGCAAATTTCCCCTGGGTTAAGCTAAGTACCATAGCACGAGCCATTGCTAATATATAACAAGAATGGTGTTTCAAAAATTATAATCTAGGAGTTGTGTGGATAATTTAAATATGGACCCAATGACATCCCCATACAAGAAGAAGGGTAGTAACTCGAACTAATATGGACCCCAAATAACAAAGACAATGTAAGAAATGATATCACATGTTTTAGGGCTTAATTCTTTAATATTTTAACAAGTGATAAGGAGATAAGGCTCAAGCACCTTGGGTGGAGTTTGTGCATAAAGGATTTGGTAAGCACAAGGGTTTAGGTTTCGACCTTATGGTGGCATAAACGAACATTGTGGACTATGTATAGCTACAGAGATTAACTATGGCACATCAGATATGAGTATTGTTCTTTTAAACAAGACCTAAAGGAAAAGCATAATGGATAGGTTAGATATAAAGAGCATACTTACCAACTATGGCGATTAGGTTTACTACATTTACTAGGTTGTTCTACGTTTTCTAGGTTGACCTAGGATTACTTGGTTGGAATAAGTTTACTCGGTTAACATAGGTGTACTAGGTTTATTATGTTTACCTAGTTGTGTTAGTTTCCTAATTCTATCTTTCCCCCGTAATACCTTGCCTTTGAATTTAATGATCAAGTGGACATCCAAAATCAAAGGAACATTCATCTATGTTATTAATTTAGGAAGTAATTTATTAATGTATACCAAGGATTAATATACCATATATCCCACCAAAGTTCAACCCTTAGAACGTGCTCTTTTCCTAACAAAAGAATTTAGTTAGTTCAAATTCCTCTCCATCATAAACATTCACATTGTGTGGACAATTCCAAACATTTCAATCTCAATTTTGCGTATGTGGTGTTGTTCTTGTGCATTGAAAAATGTTGGAGGTGGGTACCTTTGCATTCTAGACATTAACCTAGGAATTTCACTCCTAAAATACTTTATATATTATTTATGTATTTCTTTAGATGATAACCACATACACATAATGCAAGAAAATGGAAACTTTCAAAAAATGTTTATAGATTGTAAGTAAAACACATATCAACAAGTTTTGCAACGAATATTTTGCACAAAAACCATTACATGCCTCATGTGTTTTTCAATATAATATGTAACTTGTTTTATTTTGTTGTTAAAGTTATATATAAGAGATATATGTATATCATAATATATCAAAATAAAGTAAACGGAAAAAAAAAAAAAAAATACTAGAATGATGTATACGAATATAGAAATATAATAAAATACTTACCTTAATGAAGGTATGCATGTCATGAGCTTTTACTCCATGAAATTCACTTTCATTAAGATATTATGTGATCCAAAATGGATCCTAAAAACCCTCTAAGCCTTCAAAAATAAAAAACTATCACAGAGGATGAACCTTTAAAAATAGCAGAAAACACTATCGGGAGTGAAAAACATGAAGAAACAATGAAAAGTAGAGCTATCGGAGGCTTGAACAACGATGCAAAGGACCCGTCAGATCTGGCCGACCAATGGTCTAGATCCAATTGGCATATTGCAATCGGTGGTGGAAAGCGGAGGTTATCAGAGGCGGCCATGTGACAGTTGTGATAGCAATCAGCACAAGTCAATGAGGACTGTCGATCAAGCGCATAGATCGACGGCCCAAGGTAACTCGTGATGTCACATCAGCATAATACATAGGAGTACTTACCAATGGCTTGGGGAATATGCGATATGGAATTGTGATATATCGCATCGCATTATTGCATCGAAGAAATATAAGGAGTGGGGCCGATATACTTGTGTCTTGCGATAGCTGAACCTAACGGGTTTATGGATGAAATTTAATATAATTTGAGTTCTGAAAAAAGGGATTTTTCTCTGTAAAATCGCATTTTCATTAAATACACGAAAAGCAAAGGAAATGCGAATTGGAGGATAAAACAGACCCGAAAGGGTTTTTATATGCAGCGATATGTGTTTTGAGTTCCAAAACAAGCGGGATTTCAAGGGACTTTAGGCGGTAAGTGGTATCAGCCAAGCTCTGCTCGAGCCCATACAGTAGCCGACATGTGGCTAGGCACCAGAGAGAGAAAGCCACACTTTTAAATTGGTTAGTCTTTGTACGCATAAGCCACCCGATATGAATCACAACTGTTGGATCAAGATCACTCAGATCAATGGTGGACATGCAATAGTGATACAAAGATGGATCCGAAGGAGTTATAAGGTGGAATTAATAATATTTCAAATCTGATAGAATGCATTTGGGTAGATTTTCCCGTGCTTTTGTGTATTTCTCTGTGTAAATAGAGAATGACTATTTTAGGGATTGCAAAGGCATTAATGGTCCCTTCTATTTCGTAACAAGTGGCCACTGTTCCTGAAGGCGTTATACCATGATTGGTTAACACTCAGAGGGGATTTGAACGGACAGAGGCTGGAAGCCAGAGAGCTCGAAAGGGAAAATGAACAGACCGTCATCGATTGGCTTAAAAGCCACTGAATGACAAAGATAGGGGCAAGGAGTGCTAAGACAGAGAGAAACAGAGACAAGGAGCGAGAGGGAGAGTTTGTGTATTCAGAGAGACTTGAGGGATTCAAGTAAACTCATGTTGTTTTGTATCTGTTGTGTTGAGACTCAAATTGAGCTCACTTTTGTAAAACTCTACTCTTGAAGACATAATAGAGAGGTCACCACTGAAGGCTAGACCAGGAGATGTAGCCCAAGAGTTTTGGGTGAACTCCATATTAAACTTGTTGTGTTATGTGTGTTTGTTTATTATGTTTCTCTAACTGCTCATTGTATATATTATTCACAATATTACCGATCCGTTGCACTAAGTAATATAGGAAAATCCATGCACATGGGTCTATAATACCTTAATATTAGTCTAACATATCATTTTCAGATCATGTGGTATCATAGCACTAGGTTTGCTAAGGTTAGACAAGCTTGTGTTGGATTGTTGAATGCTAACTATGTCAAAGCTCAAACTAGGAGAAGGAGAACTTGTTGAGGCTAATCCAGAAATTGGAAGAGTCTATCCTAGGAGGAGAATGGTAGAACAAACCTCATTTGAATCAGAATCTCAGTTCATGGATAGTTTCATGACCATGTGAGCCATGGTGGAAAAGATGTATTGAGAATTTAAGAAAGGTCGAGGTGAAAGTACTTCAACCTCCAAACAAGACAAAGGAGTAGAAGAAACTTCTCTAGATTCCCTAGAGGGCAAAGGGAAAGGGGAAAAGCTTCATCCATCATCTCCTCCACCATCACCTCCATCATCCTCATCTCCTAGCGCTGAAAAGAAAAAGAGGAAAACATCTGTGATTCAATTAGATGTGAAATTTGATTTGCTAATCTATGATGGAGAATTAAATGCAGAAAAGCTAGATAATTGGATTAGACAGATTGATGTATATTTTAGGGTGTAGAACATTGATTCAGAGAGGAGAACGATTCAGCAGGCTAGCCTTCGCCTTGGAGGAACTACCGTAGTGTGGTGGGAAGGCAAGACACAAGATGATCTGAAGAGACATGATAAAATTCTTTCTACCTAGAATGAAACTGTGTCCACCATTAAAAAAAAATTCTATCCACTAGCTTATATGCAACAAGCAGTTATGAGTTGGCAAACCCTTTGCCAGTTAAAGGGCCAAAGTGTACAAAGCTATACCTAGGAATTTAGAAAAAGAGATTTAACCCTACGCATATCTCTAGTCTCACCTGAAACTTTGTTGAATTATATAGGTGGTCTACATAGCGATTTGAGGTACACCATTCTCATGTTTAATCCCACTAGCCTAGATGATGTATTGGTGCAGGCTACACATCTAGAGGCTAGAGGCAAGAATGTGAACCCAGAGATTGGGGGATCATCAAAATCATTTGCAAGAAAATACAAGGCAAAGAAGAAGAAGAAATGGAAGGAGAGGAAGTCAAACATTGTACAAAAAGAAAAAACTTCATGCACTCACCACAAGAAGGATGGACATGATGATGAACACTGCTAGTATTTGCATCTGGAGCTGAAACCTAAGAAGTTCGGTGGTAAGAAGAAGAAGACTACTGCTGCTATTCAGAAAGACTTGGGGTCAGACTTAGGAGATGAAACAACAGTCACAACCACAGGTATATAAGGTAAAAATTCTGACGCATCTACAAGTAATTCTGCACAATCTATTGATAATGAAGATAATTGGAGGAAAAGGCATGAGCTTTTTCATATCAGAAATATTTCCAAGCACCAAAAGATTGATACTTTATTTGATAGTGGTTCACAAGTAAACTTAATTCCTAAAATAATTGTAAAGAAGTTGGGCTTACTAACAACACCTCACAAGAAGCCATATCCATTAGGTTGGGTATGTGATAAAGCAAAGATACAAGTGACTAGACATTGTAAACTCAGGTTTGATATTGGGTCAGCTTTTGTAGATGAGGTTGAGTTAGATATAGTTCCCTTGGATATATGTGGTATTGTTTTAGGAAGTCCTTACTTGTATGATAGAAAAGCCATTTTATATAGAATTGAAAACAAGTATCAACTCACAAAAGATGGAATAGAATATATTGTAAGAGCTCATCAACTGAAAAATAACTATTATCTCATAAATTCAGGGCAAATGAAAAGAATTGTAAATTCATGCAAGTAGTTTTTACTAATGGTTGTAAAGGAAAAGAACCCTAATAAGATCAATGTATTTGAAGGTTGTGATGCTAAATAGAAAGCTGATTTAGTTAAAGTTGTTTCAGACCTAAAGGTTTGGCACCCAAAGGGAAATAGTACATGATATTCATTTGCAACAAGATGCCCCATTGCCTAACATCAGAATGTACATGTTATCCGCTTTAGAGAATGCAAAGATCAAGAAGTAGGTATAGGAGCTGCTTGATAAAGGGTTCATAAGACCAAGCACATCACCATGTGGACCTCCAATTGTGTTGGTGAGAAAGAAATATGGTTTGTGGAGGATGTGCATTGATTACAAAGCATTGAATAAAATAATGATAAAGAATCGTTATCCTCTTCCTTGCATTGATGTTCTATTAGATCAGCTGAAAGAAGATGTTTAATTTTCCAAGTTGGACTTGCGTAGTGGCTATCATCAGGTCAGAGTTGCAGAACATGATACGTGGAAGACTGCTTTCAAAACAAAGCAAGGGCTGTATGAATGGCTGGTTATGCCTTTTGGCTTAACTAATGCTCCTACCACTTTTATGAGAGGTATGAATGATGTACTCCAACCTTTTATTGATGATTTTGTAATTGTATATTTAGATGACATTTTTGTTTTCAATAAAACATGGGAAGAACATTTGAAGCATGTAAAGCATACTTTGGATGTTTTGAAAAGAGAAAATCTCTATGCGAAGTTATCAAAATTTTAATTTGGAAAAACATCTTTAAATTATTTGGGTCATATTGTAGGGGGTGGTGAACTGAAGATATATCCCTCTAAGGTCAAAGTCATTGTGAACGGGCCTAAACCCAAATTTCCTACAGAAGTTAGGAGTTTCCTAGAAGCAACACAATATTGGAGAAAGTTTATTGCTAACTTTTCCTTGATTGCAGCTCCCTTACATGCTTTAACAAGATTGAACAAGGTGTTTCAGTGGGAAGGAAACAACAAAAAGCCTTCAACACCTTAAAATAAAAAATTAGTACATCACTAGTACTAGCACTACCAAATATTCAAAGACCATTAGAGATTGAAATAGATGCCAGTGACTATGTCATGGGAGCAGTGCTGATGCAACACGGTAAACCCATATGCTATCATTCTGAGACATTTACTTCTACAGTAGTTAATTATCCCACATATGATAAAGAATTGTATGCATTAGTACAGAGTGTGAAAAAGTGGAAACATTACCTAAAGGGAAAAGAAACAATTATACATACAGATCATGAACCACTTCAATATTTTCACTCACAAACTAAATTGCAGTAATCAAGACACTATAGGTGGATGGGTTTTCTACAGCAGTTTCATCTTGTCATCAGATATTAGAAGGGCATACAGAATAAGGTTGCAGATATGTTATCAAAACCATTCATAAATGCATCTATTATACTTAAGCATAACTTAGTATTGCATGAAAGCTACATTTAACAATATGCTCAATATGTAGATTTTAAAGATGTATATGCAACTTTAAGTCATGGTAAACAAGTAGAAGAATTGGATTATCATGTTAAGGACCAACTCTTATATCATTTGGGAAAGTTATGCATTCCACAAACTGAAAGAGTTAACATAATCTGAGAAGCACACACTTCTCTAATATCAGGATATTTTGGTGTAAGTAAAACAGTTGCACAGTTGCAAAGGTTCTGTTATTGGCCAAGAATGCATGAAATAGATTCTAGATATATTAAAGGGTGTACAATGTGTGCTACAAGAAAGCCCAGTAATAGAAAATTAGGCTTGAACACTCCACTTCAAGTTCCTTCTCGTCCTTGGGAAAGTGTTTCCATGGACTTTGTTGGGTGACTACCAAAATCTAGAAAATGTCATGATTATTTATATGTTATTATGGACAGGGTCAGCAAAATGTGTATTTTAATACCTTGTAACAAGAATATTATAGCTGAACAAACAACGAAGTTGTTCTTTCAGCATGTCTGGGTTCATTTTGGACTACGCACTTCCATTGTATCTGATCGAGATCCCGATTTGTTGGGAAGTTTTGGTCAAGTCTCTGGGAATTGATGGACACCAGATTGAATAAGAGCACAACATTTCATCCACAATCAAATGGCCAAACAGAGGTGGTCAATCAGATAGTGATCTAGTTGCTCAGGGGCTATTGCAGCAAGCATCCCAAGCTTTGGGATGAACATTTGTGTTATGTGCAAATGCTTACAAGGGTGCCAAGCACTTTTCTACACAAAGATCTCCTTTTGAGACTTGTTTTGGTTTTATACCAAAGTCTCCCTTGGATTTTGTCTTTAGTAAAGACATAGCAGTTGATGGACACAGTGATGTGGACAAAGCAACCAAGTTCATTGAACAGATCCACGAAATTCACCAGGCAGTGTAGGAATAGCTGGAAAGAAGCCAGGCCAAGTATAAGGCAAGGCATGACAAGCATAAAATTGAGCATAGCTTCCAAGTTCGTGATCAAGTCTGGCTGTACATCAACAAAGAAAGAATGGAAGGTGAAGGTAAGAAGCTGAAGCTAATAAGGTATGGGCCATTCAAGATACTTGAGAAAATTGGGGAAAATGCTTTTCGCCTTGATTTACCAGCTTATATGCATATTTATTCAGTCATTAATGCAGAGAACTTGAGACTATATGAACCTTCATTGATTGAAGATCCTGAAGAGAAAAGTCATTTTCCTTCTATTGATGATTTTTTGCCTGAATATCTCAATGAGTTGCATGAAGACACAGTTCTGGACATGAGGGTGAGAGCTACACGCAAAGGGGATGTTGAGTACCTAAGAATTGGACTCAAAGGTTCAAAACGAAGCAGTGCAAGATGGATAGAGATTGGACAAGTGAAGAAGTTGTATCCTCACTTGATCAATGTTTGAAAACCAACTTTTGGTGGTCCAAAAGCTTTTTCAGTGGGAAGGCGTGATCCAAAATGGATCCTAAAAACCCTTTAAGTCTTCAAATATAAAAACCTATCGCAGAGGATGAACCTTTAAAAATAGTGGAAAACACTATCGGTAGCGAAAAACATGAAGAAACAGTGAAAAATAGAGCTATTGGAGTCTTGAACAGCGATGCGCAGGAGCCGTTGGATTTGGCCGATCAACGGTCCAAATTCGATCAGAATATTACAATTGGCGGTGGCAAGAGGAGGTTATCGGAGGCGGCCATATGACAGTTGCGATAGCAATCAAGGCAAGTCAATGAGGACTGTCGATCAAGCACGCAGATCGACGACACATGTTAACTTGTGATATTGCATCGACATAATACAAAGGATCACTTAGCAACGGCCTGGGGACTATACGATATGTGATTGTGATATATCATATCGCATTATTGCATTGGAGCAATACAAGGAGCAGGGCCGATATACTTGTGGCTTGCGATTGCTGGACCCTACGGGGTTATGGATGAAATTTAATATAATTTGAGTTCCGAAAAAAGGGCTTTTTCTATGTAAAATCACATTTTCGTTAAATACATGAAAAACAAAGGAAATACGAATTGGGTGAGAAAGTAAACCCTAAAGGGTTTTTATATGCAGTGATATGTGTTTTGAGTTCCGAAACGAGCGGGATTTCGAGTGGGCCTTAGGTGGTAAGTGGTATTGGCTGGGCTCCGCTCGAGCCCATACACTAACCAACACGTGGCTAGGTGCTAGAGAGATAAAACCACCCTTTTTAGGTGGTTAATCTCCGTACACATGAGCCACCCAAAATGAATCTCAACCATTGGATCAAGATCACTCATATCAACAATGGACATGCGATAGTGATACAAAGATGGATCTGAAGGAGTTATAAGGTAGAATTAATAATATTTAAAATCCGATAGACTGCGTTTGGGCAGATTTTCCCATGTTTTTATGTAGTTCTCTATGTAAACAGAGAATGACTATTTTTGGAATTTCAAAGGCGACGATGGTCCCTTCCATTTCAGAACAGGTGGCCACCATACCTGAAGACGTTATACAATGATTCGTTAATGCCCAGAGGGGATTTGAATGGGCAGAGGTTGGAAGCCAGAGAGCCTGAATGGGAAAACGAATAGACTAGCGTCGATTGGCTTAAAAGGCACTGAATGATACAGATAGAGGCAAACAGTGTTGAGACAGAGAGAAATAGAGTCAGAGAGTGAGAGGGAGAGTTTGTGTACTCAAAGAGACTTGAGGGATTTAAGTAAACTCCTACTGTTTTGTATTCGTTGTGTTGAGACTCAAATTGAGCTCACTTTTGTAAAACTCTGCTCTTGAAGACATAATAGAGAGGTCACCACTGAAAGCTGGACCAGGAGATGTAGCCCAAGAGTTTTGGGTGAACTCCATATTAAACTTGTTGTGTTATGCATGTTTGTCTATTATTTTTCTCTAACTGCTCATTGTCTGTATTATTCGCAATCTTATTGATCCATTACACTAAGTAATATAGGAAAATCGATGCACACTAGTCTGTAATACTTTAATATTAGTCTAAGATCTCATTTTTAGATCATTATATAAGTTTGAAGAAATTATTATGGGAAATTAAATTTTATGAATGAACCATTTTACAATGTTGTTTTTTTCTTTGTAAATAACCATGGAAATGTATCTCATTGTCCATCACCATGTAATCACATATTTCATTACAGATTGGCTTATTCAAAATCATTACAAATTTTGAATTTTTTTTCTTGTCATTCATTCCATCAAATATTCTTCATAATGGTTTTGTCACATTCTTCTGTATATGCATTGCTCCAAACAAATGAGGCATTTGTAGGTTTTTATAGTAGTGAAACCTACTAAATTCTACATGGTAAATTTTCATTCATTCTAGAACTCCATTAACACCTTGACATCCTTTATGAAACGAAAACAAAATCATAATAATAACAATTAGATACATTAAATAAAAGAGATATAAAAATTGTAGAACATTATATATGCTACATAAACAAATTCCTTACTTAATGATTTCTATTATATTCAAACTTCCATAGTTAAGGAGTCATTCTTCATTGTTTTATTGTAGCCTCTTCCTTCCCATTGAAAAGATAAATTTCGATAGTTTCATACATATGGTTCTTAGAGAGCAAGTGGCTATACTCATAAAAACCATTCTTGCATAAACACCTTGAATGACAATATTTCATTCTAGACAATAAATTGGACATGAAAATTTACCCCTTTTTTTGGAGACTTACAAGATATGGATTAATGTTAGTGTCAATTATATACCAAGGACTTATTTAAAAAACATGGATTATTTTTTCATAATATTATATATTAGTGAAATGCATGTGTACATTACATGCCACATAAATGCATTAAACCTAGGAAAAAAACCTATTGTAGATCTAAGGTTTCCATGGAATTGAAATTGCATTTCCCTTATTGGTCTAGAGATGTTGTACATGGTGATGCCATCTGATAACTTTAGTAACTAGTCAATTAGAGACTTAATGTATACATTCATATTTTAAAGGTATTTAACTAATTCATTGAAAATAAACATAACTACCACTTTTTGTGTGGTTGTGTGTGTGTAAAAAAGGTAGATAGGTTATCCCACTCCTATTTCATTATTTCGATTAAAAGAGAGATTAATCTTCCAACTCTTAATATGGACTAATCATCTAAGCATACCTAGCATAAACCCAATTAAACTAGGATCTCGCATAGGTTAAGAGGGATCAAATATCTAAAATTTCAAACCTTTTTAAAGTTTTGCATGTTTAATTCCTCATAGATTTTGAAAATATTAAATTAAGATAAATTTATGATAGTTTAGAAAGCTAGGTGTTTAAATACAAATAATTATCTTTTTTTTTCATTTTAAATACTTTTCAACATCTTAAAATAATGGGAAAATGTTTCCATGTATAGTTATATAGAATTTCTAACCTACCTCATTAGTTCTCTTAGAAATTGGTAACAATGAGTGATCTGTGTGCCACAAGATTGTGTTATTTGAGAAGTTATCTAGAAATAAATGAACCTTTCAAATATATAATCATTGAAAATAAGTTATGTATCTTTAAAAATTTAGTGATTTATGTTTAATTCCTTTATAAAAGTATTTTTCAAAATAAGTAAATGTGAAAAAGAGTTCTATACATTACTACATACAGGGGTTAAATTTGACAGGAATTTACCCATATTTTATTTACTTAATTGTCAAATATCGACCATTTTATAATGTTTACAACAATGATGACACTTAATTTTAAAACTTTCATTTTGACAAGTGAGTTAAAAATTATATATATATATATATATATATATATATATATATATATATATATACACAAAAGTAATTCCAAATAAGACTTTACAAAATAATGTAAGTAAGAAAGTAATAGTATTTTTGGTTCAAACTCTGATAAGCATTGACCTATGCGACGCCCACAATATTAAGATCCAAATATGAGACTCTAAGATAAGAAAAAAATGCTCCCATAGTGTAAAGGCTCCAAAATACGTGCATAATCACCCATACTGGCTCATTGGACATGTTAGAAAAAACTTATGTCCATCTCCACTCACATCATGCAATCATGCATTGTACACACTAAATCCTAGAACTTAAATGTTGATACTCAAGTGACATGCCCACATCCATGGGTCATTGATTTCGTATATAAATCACTGACTTACCAAGAGAGAGTAATCAAATTGAAGGGCCTTTTAGTGGTTTAAAAGAAATTATACCAATGTTTCTTGTTTTTATGGGTGAAGTAACATTTTTCTATTTGATTATCAGGATTTCTATGAACCTTATTTAGTATTGGTAAATTGGTGATATTTCCTAATTTTTATAAATTTGGTTTATTTATTAGTTTGATTGAATGTCAAATGTGTGGTTATGATTCCTCTCACGCATTCAATACATTCATACTTGAATTTCAAAGTAACTAGGTTTAGGCCTTTGAGGTGTTGAGGGTGTGAGTAGGGAAGCTTTGTCCTTCTTATTAGTTCAAAGATTATAATTTTTTCAAAATGCATCACCTATATATTGTTAGTTCTTGAAATGTTAGAATCATGCCAAATTTCTATTTAAATGTGGTTTCAATCTTTTTTTATTGTTTTAAGTTCACTCTTTATTCCAATTCATCATGTTGAAAGTTGATATTGATTTTTCCTCTTTAAAATACATTATAGTTAAAAGGTTTTATCAAGTTACTTGATGAATTTTTGAGAATGGTTCAACATCATTTTTAAAATATTTGAAGTTACATAAATAGTGAATATAAATAATTACATGAAATCATTGGTTAGTTTGAATAAATACAATTGAATATTCTCGCGAGTTATAATTACATCTATGAAATTACTTTGTTGAACCATATTTTATGGTCAAGCTAGTGATAAGATAGAACATAAAACTTATATTAACAAAAAATTACCTTTATATTCACAACAATTTTTCTATAAGAAAAAACATAATACATTATATTTAAACAATTGGTAAAATTAAATATCAAACTTGATGTGAATAGTGGTTTTCAAAGTAAATTTGTTATAAACAATTTGCTTCATAAGTAAATGTGCTTATCATTTATATCTTATAATATATATATATATCTATATATACTAAATATATATATATATATTAATATATATATAATATATATATATATATATATATATATATATATATATATATGAATATATTATGATATATATCAATACCTAAATGAAAATCAATAGTTTTTTTTAAAGAGATTTAAGTTTTTTTTAACTTATTTAATCTTATTAATAAATAATATTTAGTCTTAATATCCCATGCCTTTCATGCCTTCAATAGGGCTATGGTGATTGCTAAATCGTTGATGACCCATCAGTTCATTCATTGACTAAAATTGTTTTTGCCTTTATCAGCGTTTAACCAAAGATTTATAGTGCAATTTTCATCCATCCAAATTTTAACCAAACATTTTGGATATAAAAAAATCGACCTCTTATTGCACGCTTGCCTCTCCTAATGTAAGAATGTGGTGACAATTTATTTTATCCAAAGTCCAGTTTGCATGTTGTGACAACTAATTTTAAGTAACAATGTAAACCTTGAAAATAATAATATAAACTTTGAAACGGGAACTATAAACTCAAAATGGGAACTCTGACCAAAAAACATGTTGTGACAACTGATTTTAAGTAACAATGTAAACTTTGAAACGGGAACTATAAACTCAAAAACGAGAACTCTGACTAAAAAACCTCGAAAAAACATGAAACACAGTGCTAAAAACGAACAGTGTGTATATTAGAATGATAGTTTTTTTTAGGGACAATTTTGAACATGTTTTAAAAATGGCACTGAAAACAATTTTTGTGCAAAAATTGTGCAAAAAACACCTTGAAAATGAAAAGTGTTGAGGTAAATTTTCAACATTTTGAAATAATGGTGTAAAAGATTTTATCATGACTCTTAGAAACATTAAAATTTCAAAAGAATAATGAAAACATAAAATTAAAAATTAAAACAAAAATGAAAACAATGAAAAAAAGTTAAAAAAAAAAGCAAAACGTCAATAAAAATATACATTAAAAACAAAACATAAAATAATTAAATAAAAATCAATCATAAAAATGTAAAAAATAAAAAAAAATTAAAGAATTAAAAAAATAAAAAAATATAAAGAAATAAATAAAAAGAAAGATATATTTTCAAAAAATAAACCATTTTTTTTTTAAATTTCGTAAACCATAAAAAAAAATAGGAACTTTTTAAGAAGCTTTAAAAAAAACTTTTAAAAAATAAATTAAAAATTAAAAACAAAACTAGATTAAAAAATAAATAAGAATATTAACAAAAAGAAAAAAACAAAAAAAAAAAAATAAAATTAAGATCAAGAACATTTTAAAAAAAGCTCTAAAAAAACAAAAATATGCTGGAAAAAAAAAAAAAAAAAAAACCTAAAAAGAAAAAAATGGAAGAAAAGAGAGATATTTTTTTTTAAATACAATTAACATATTTAACAAAATTTATTTTTTATTTAAAAAAAACAATTTTATCAGCCACCGCTCCACCGCCAGGGCCGCAGACCCACAGGTGGCCGGGCGATGGCTATCCGATTCTGAGAATCAGATAGCCACCCCCACAAGTGGCCAGGCAGTGGCTATCCAATTTCGAGAATCGGATAGCCACCCCCACGGGCGACCCTATGGTGGCTATTTGATACTGAGAATCAGATAACCACCCCCATGGGCAGTCGGTCGCTCGCTGTTTGATTCCGAGAATCAGATAGCTATGCCTATAGGAGGCCGGGTGGTGGTTATCATGGCCTTGGGTAGCGGAGTTGTGTGCAGCTCCGCCGCCTAGGGCCACGCCCCCATTGGTGGCCTGGCGGTGGCCGTCAGATTCTCAGAATTGGATAACCACCGCCCAATTGCCCGTGTGGGTGGCTATTCGATTCTCGAAATTAGATAGTCGCCGCCCGTGAGGGTACAACCTTGGGCAGCGGAACTGTGTGCATATATTTTCTTTAAAGTTTTAATCGTAAATATATGTTTTTTAAAGTTTTAAATGTTTTTTATTTTTTAAAAATCGAAAATATATGTTTTTTTATAATTTTTTTTTTAATCCAAAAAAATATATATTTTTTAAAATTTAAAATGCTTTGAGGTTTTTTTTTTTTATTTTTAAAATATATATATATTTTTTAATTATTTATTTTTTATTTTTAATTTGAGTATATTTTGGTTTTTTTTAGGGTTTCTTTCAAGGGTTTGTTCTTACACCTTTAATATTAATCACAGTTGTGGATTTAAGAAATACTATAGTTTAGTTAATCATAAGTTTAAGAGATGATGTTGTTTAAGAGTATACTTGATGGAAGTTACTTCAATGGAAATGATAATGTCTTGTTTTGTACATTTGACGTAAGCATTTTGAACCACACTTACGTTGTGGATTCCTCAAGTTCCTACTAAATAGAATGCTATGTTAATGCCCACGAACATCTCCTATGTAGCAAGTGAGGATTAACAATTAGGTAATAAAGCTCTTGTTTGTAAATACTCGTGCATGTTTTGAAGGTACAACAAATGAAAGCAAGGGAAATGCAAATACAAAAGCAACAACCACAAAGGCAATTGCAGTAGTATCTTCTTGCGTAGATAAGAAGGAATGAGAATCAACCTTCCTTTAATGGTGTTAGTAACTTTAACAATTATGAAAATATTGCAAATTCAATGCCCAATGGATTTTGTTTGAATGGTAGTCTGCGTTTTGGGATATTTTCATCTAGCTGACAATGAGAAGCACCATGATTAGCTTCATATGTTGAGGTGACCTACCATATTTAACTTAACCCTTAATTATGTGGATAAAAATAAGGGAAGTGTTTGTTATTTATTTGTACATACATATTAATTTCAGTAGATATGTTTTGAACTCTAATAATGGTCTTGTTTGTAAATACTTGTGCAGGTTTTGTAGGTATAACAAATGAAAGCAAGGGAAATGCAAATACAAAAAGAATAACAACAAAGGAAATTGCAACAACATGTTCTTGTCCAAATAGGAAGGAATGAGAATCATCCTTCCTTTGATGGTGCTGCTAACTTCCACAATTCTGAAAATTGGATTGGAAATTAAGTGGCCAATTCCAACAACTTTTGTCTTATTCTATGAGAAAATGCAATTGTCAATATGACATTACTTTGTGCATTATTTTCAATGTTATATAACTCTGGTTTCTTTCTATATTCTTCACATTAGGCAACCTTTTTTGTCATTTCATGAGAAAAACTGATCATTATTTATGGACAAGAATTGACTAAACTTTCTTATAGGCGAATAGTGAAGAAATTTAAACTTTAGAATTATATTGTAGTGTCAATAATGAGTTGTTTTTCATATTGTTCATAGTTGTAAAAAATCAAATTGAGCTTTTTAGATGTTTCAGCATGAACGTGTACAATGTAATCTCGCTCATCTCTAAGTAAATCTGTGTACAATCTAATCCTCCTCATCTCTAGGTAAATCTACTTCCCAAGGGATCATTATGGCCTACAACATGATGCGTTCTTGCTAAAATAATTCCTGAAATGTTGGGAAAAATACAAGCTTTTTGTTTGTTACATGTTCGACATGTTCTATTATTTGATTTACCACATCCTCTGGACCGACCGACTACCTCTAAGAGAAGTTGGGTTCATGTGTTTTCGAGAGGCCCTGCATGATGACACACACATTAATATGAAGAATGTTGTGTTCGATTTGATTAAGTGAGAGCACGAGGGAGAGCAGATTGACAATGCATTGCTAAGAATATTTGTTGACATTGGTACAACAGACCTAGATTACTACTAGAACAATTTTGAAAATTCCATGTTTGAGGATACTTGAAATTACTATGCTCGAAAGGCTGCTTTATGGATTTCGGAGTATTCTTGTCCAAAATATATGGTAAAATCTGAAGAGTGTTTTCAGAATGATGAGCACAAAGTTGACAATTATTTGCACTCCAGCAACAAGAATAGGTTATTAGAGATAGTCCAAAATTAACTCCTTGCCCATTATGAAATTCAACTTTTAGGGAAACATGATTCAGGTTTCTATGCCTGCTTGGGGATGATGAGAAAATTGATATTTCTAGGATGTACAGGTTATTTTGTAAAATCCCCAAAGTTCTCCAACACTTTGAAAGTATTTTTCAACAACATATAATTAACTGAGGAATAGAGTTAGTCAAATGGGTTGACAAGAATAGTAACTTATCAAAAAGTAAAAGAATACAAGAACATGATTTCCTAGAGAACGTCATTGAAATTTATGACCAATATGTGGGTTATTTGGAGCATGAATTTGAAAATGATAATTCCAATTCTAAAGCTCTATAAGAAGCATTGGTGGTAATTTGCAATAAAAGAGTGGGAGGAACCACAAGTGCAAAGTTGTTTGCAGCTTTTTGCGATAATTTATTGAAGAAGGGCAACAGTCTGAAAAGGGAAGATGATGATAATATTGAGATTTTGTTGGAAAAGGTTGTAAAAATTGTCCACTATGTTAGTGATATAGATTTATTTGTGGAATTTTGCAGGAAATACTTAGCTAAGGGATTGTTGCATGATAGAGCTGTAAATATTGATGATGAACAGAACAAGTTGTCGAAGTTGAAGGAGCCCTGTGGTTCAAGCTTTATATAAAAAATGGAGGGCATGGTTAAGGATTTCATAGTTTCGAAAGAAATCCAACCTGAGTTTAAAAATTCTGCATATAATGATCTGAAACGAATGTTGGTTTTCACAGTACTGAATGCTACACGATGCCCAACTTGCAAGTCTTCCAATCTTTATCTACCTTCTGAGATTCTTGCATGTCTTGTCAAATTTAAGAAATTTTATTCTCTAACATATCAACATTGTACACTTCCATGGGCATACTCCTTGGGGACCTATGCAATCATCTCCAAATTTGACACTATGGTAATAGAGTTTTCAGTAGAAAAATACCAGGAAACTCTACTATTTCTCTTCAATGAAGCTATAAAGATGAGCTATGAAGAAATTAAAGCTCAACTAAATTTGGAAGATGAAGATGTTATTTGACTACTGCATTTAGTTTCATGTGGCAAGTATAAGATTCTTCTAAATGAACCTAGCACTGCAACAATATCTACAAGTGATAATTTTGAATTCAATACTGCCTTTTCACATAAGTTGAAGAAGACTAAGATTCCATTTACGAATGTGAATGTGAATGTGAGGAATAAAGTGATCGAAAATGTAAAAGAAGATAGAGAGTGCTCAATAGATGCAACAATAGTTCGCATCATGAAGGCTAGAAAGATCTTACCTCAGCATTGTGTTGCCCCTAAGGGGGAGGCGGTTGCTGGGGTTGAGGATGCATGGGAGGGTGCAGCGCTAATGCTCAAGGGGCTAGAGCGCTCGACAATTCATATGTGTGAGATGGTGAAGGGGAAATATTCTGGTAGACAGGTTGAGCACTAGATGGCCCTGACATTTGCTGATGTGGTTGGGTGAATGCATAAAGTGTGCTTTGTCCTAAACACACATTGCTGGCAGGAGGGGGATACTTGTTGGAGGAACTAGTGCCCCCCTATGGATATCCATAAATATGCTAAATATATGGCGAAGGATGTGAAATAGCTCCAACGATATCGTCGATAGTGTGAGATGCCCCTGGTGCATTGGCACCACCAGTACAACGAAGGTTTGGTATAATGATATAGACATAAACTGATTGAGAATAAATCAAGTCATATCTCAGAGTATTTTGGAGAGCCTCTTCCTCTATCTGAGGAAAGTGAGATGTGACATCTTTGGAAATGGGTGCTAAAAGAGTCCTAAGAAACTAATCGAGGTAGAAACGGTCTTTGAATGAAGGAGCATGACACACACCCCTCATTCTACGCCATTCCTGGACATGGCCGAAAAGACGGGTGATAGAGGACTGACGAAATGTGGTCAAGAGATCTGTACCAGGGTCGTATTGGAGAGGTAACTCAAAATATGAAAGGAACGCTTTAGCGTCACAAAAGTGGAATGAGAAGTAGAGGGCTAGTCAATGTACCACTTTGCAGCATCTCCATTGAGTGTGCTATGGAACAACCAAAGATGACTGGAGTCATCGGTGATGGAATTAGATGAACACCGTATATGGAAGGAGTAGATGTGATTAGTGGGGTCCTCTCCTGAATTACCCTCAAACTTGAGAATGTTTGAGGGAATCTTAGTCAACATAGTTGGCCAACAAACATCATGGTGTATGGGGTCGCTATTCAACTGGCTAAAATATGGGAGACTTAACCCAACCATGAAAGGTAGCAAAGGAGTTGTCGGTATGGTTCCTATAATGGTTCTGTTAGATGTGACTACCGGGGTAGAACCAAAGTCACCACCAGGTTGATTTCCTGCACTTGCAGTGGGTCCTAACATGATGACGATATGCGGTGACAGAGGCTTGGAATTGGATGAGGAATCAGATGAACCATAAGAAGCATCGGCATGGGGACTCTAGGAAGGACTAACTCAAACCCTGCTCGGAGGAGTAATACGTCTAAACAGAAACTGGGGATAAAAACCTAAAAGTCTATGCGACAAATGCCTTGGTGGCAAAATGGTTGCAAGACACAAGTGACATGGAAATGGTGAAGGGAGATAAAAAAAATGTCTCTGTCTCTATTGGTGAGATAAATTAATTAATTTAAGTCTTGGCTTGGTGGTGTTAACCAAGTGGCCTTAGCTTAAGGTGTGCTTGTGTGTGCAAATATGTGTGTTTATCAATTAAGCCCAATCGTGTTTGAAAAAAAGAAAAGAAAAAGATTGCTGAAATTCTGTAACTAAACTGAAATTAAAAACAAAAAATAAACAACAAATCAACTATATAAACCCCAACCAAACTCGGTTTGCAAACACTATGTTGGTTGGTGGCAAAATCAACTAAAAACACACTAAACTGGCCAAGAGATCTAAATGTCAGTGTGACTGGGATCAAATGATGCTATGGTGCTGGAAAGTGGTGCAACAACAACAAAAACCAGTGAGGACAATCGTTGCAAAGGATAGGGCCATCGGTGTGGAACCTAGGGAAAATAGTGGCACCCTAAGGAAAACGACCAAAAAAGGTTCAAGAGGGAACTTTGTATGGAAACAACCTATCTTTAAAGATTTGAGAAAGAAAGGTACATATCTAAAATGTATGCCTGAAAGCTCTGCTAAAACTCAAACTTTTTACTGAGCTGAACACCTCCTATAAAGGTGGAAGCATGCTAGAAGCCCTAGGGGTCTAAATTCCACTTTGACGAGAAAAACATAGTAGATCAAGGCCTAAGTGGGCTAAGACAATGGTCAACCAACCCAGCAGAGTGCTCTCAGAATAACCTAGAAAATGATGAGAAAAAGTCTCGGAAAACCCTAAAATCACAAGTACTTACCTGTTTTAGGAGAAATCACAGTTTTTGTGCCAAGAAGCACACTCTGGACCTCTATATCACAAGTTTGGAGATGAAAAGTGTGATGTTTTCTCCTCAGTTCTCAAGCAGCAAGTGAAAAAAAAGGTTGTGATCTCTGTTGTGGTTGGTTCCTGTCACTTGTGAAAATAACCAGAAAACTTTCGGAAGTTAGAAATTTGATTGATCTAGGGTTAGAAAGCTACTAAACAACATTAAGACACTGAAAAAAATAAAACTCTAAGCTAAAAACTAAAGGTCACCATGGTTTCTGAATCAGAATTTAAAATGCAATGGAGTCGCCATCTGTTGTATGGTATTCTTATCAAGAGTGTACGAAAAGAAACCACTTTTGGCTGCAGATGAAAAACAACCTTAATAGTAAAAATGGTTATAAAATAATGTGGATCCACAGCAAATGATAGAAACAAAACTTGCCAAAGTCTTTATCTACGCAACACAAATAGTTAAACAACAACATGAAATAAGGAATTAAGCGCAAATAACTCAATGGATACCAGATGTAAAGAATAAATTTTGTTATATGACACCTGTCAAGGGAACAAATGATGTTACCAGTCCCCCTCTATGGGATGGATTCTTGGTTATCCTCAATGTCTTCAGCTCTATAGAGTCTCTCTTCTCTATAATGTGTGAAACCAACAAAAAATGTTTGAGCTCAATGGGAACTCAAATGGAAAAAACAAATGGGAAGTGAAAGAGATTATAATCCAAGTTACAACAATGAGTGCAACAATGAAAATGATCCAAAGTGAAGCATTTATGTAAAACCCTCCAATTTATAACAAAATATTAGGTTATTCTCGAATAATGGAAAATCATAACATATTATTAACCAAATTCTAGGATTAACTGTTTGGAATATTTTATTATATTTGGTTGGAGATAAAACATATTTAAATTAGTTAAATACTTCTATTTATAAATAATAAATAAATAAGTGATTTATTTATCATCTCAAGGAATGTGGTTAAGGAATAACAAAGAAATAATGATTTGTTTAAGTATTCTTAGAGGATTGGGTCAAATATTAGTTAAACAGTGGTTTAATTAATAATTCCTAGAAGAAAAATAAATAAATAATGATTTATTTAATTATTCTTCATGGGTTTGATGAGAAATAACTTAAAAAATGTGGTTTATTAAGTAATATCTTATAGTGAAAGAAATATTACTACGGTAAAATTGGCACTACATGGTGTACCTCGATCCATCTTGTAGGTTATGGCTAGATGATTAATTTTTGGTGAAAACAACATCATGGAGCCTGGGAGGGGATCTAGACTCTCCATGAAAAGTAATTTTACCAATACCAACCTTCCATTATCTCCCATCTTGATGTGCATATGGAGATCCTTCTTCTCCAAGTCACGGAAAAATTCTTTGTTCGTTGTCATGTCGAAGGGGGCACTGTTGTTGAGATACGACACACTACATATCACTATGCTAGTCATGCATGCAATGATGCTAAAATCAATTTGAAACTGTGAAGCTAAGGCTTCACTCGCTTCTCCTCCTGCGGTCTTCTTTCTTGCCTTCTTATGTGGGCACTTCATTGTATAGTGCCCAAATTCATGAAAGTGAAAGCAGTTGATTCTCATCAAGTCTTTCTTCTTGCCCCTTTGACTCAAATTTTCTTTGGATTGGAAATTCTTTCCCTTCACTTTCTTTTCCTTTCCATCCAAGGCACATTTCTCCTCATCCTCACCCTTAGATGAGGTCTTGTCTCTAGCGTTATGCCTTATTTCTTGCTGCACTAGATCATACCATAACCACTCCCAACTTGGTAGTTTCTCCCCACCAGTTACTGAATCTTTATAGTTATTCTAGCTCTTTGGGAGGCCCAAAAGAGCTAGAGCTACCATGTCTTCTTTAGGGAAATTAACACCAACCCTACCAAGCTCATCATGACACTGTGTAAACCTGCTTAGGTACTGTGGAATTGCGACATTATTTTGCATATTGATACTTCAACTCTCGTCCTTGAATGCTAGTTTCCTATGGTAATTATTGTTCTAGAACAATTTTGTCAGTGTTTTCCATATTGCGAACAAAGTCTCTTTTTGGTAGATATTAGAGATAATATGATCTCAAACTCCCACCAATATGATTCTCTTGGCTTTGGCCACATCCTTCTTCCACTGAGCAAGATTCTGGGCATTAGATGCTTGGGGCTTTGATACATCTGTCTTGATGTATTCTAGTAGCCCATTATCATCCAATACTGCCTCCATGCGGTCCTTCCATGCAAAAAAATTTTAGGTGCCTTCCAGGCCATACTAGAACCTGAGTCCATTGAAATCCATCTTCTCAATCCTAAAGGAAAACTACAAAATTTATCATCAAATTCGAATCTCTTGCAATAATAACTTTGAGATATTTTCTCTATAGTGACTTGAACTCTGATACCATGTAGAAATTAATGTGTAAATTCGATACTGTTCATGAAATTTACTGAATCACAATAATTAAAGCTATTCTACTAATTTGTGGAAGTTAATTCACTGTCAAAAGGAACAATCATGGAAATGCAAAAGGAAACATCACACAAGCACAAAGATTTATTTAGGGGAAAGAAACTGCTCAAAATGACTTACTATCTATATTTCATTAATCATAGGATAGAGAATAAATACAATGCTTGCTCAAACTTGAGCACACCCTAGAAGTGTATAGTTTATCCCTCTTCCTGATTGACTGAACCTGACCCAACACTCAACCAATTTAAAGACTTCCCGAGATCCTATTTCCTTGCATTATTTCCTTGGGAAATTGCCCTATTTTTTAGGAATTTCACACCAAGGAATTCCGCAATAGCCTTAGGTCAATCTCTGACTGCATGCACCATGTGTACACATGGGAATATGCTACCACTTGTAGTACACTGTTGTGGAATCTACATCTCAATTGGGTAACTCAAATTCTCTGTATGCAACAATTATTTTGGGTTGATTGATTAGTTAATTGGTTTATAATAGAGTTTAGTTGAAGTTACATATCGAAAACTTGACCTCCACTAGTTCTTTTGACAAATAGAACTAATTAAATAGATAATAACTCGAATTAACTGGAATAGATTGCTACAAATTAGCAATCAGTCATATAGAAGTGAACTCAAGTGTCTCCAACTCGAATTTACTGAGTTAAGTAAGTGATAAGAGCCATGTCACCTCAGTTAACTACCTCCAATTATTCTATTGAAATAGAAATTTGAATTTTAATCTAGTTTAACTAAGGAAAATTCAAAACTAGATTTTATTGTTGCTTTTTCAACAAATTTATAAATAGAGTTGCATAGTGAAATTTGCCTATAATCTTTAAAATACTGAGCAAAGGATTTCTTAGGAATTGGTGTTAGGAAATTTGAATTTATTTCACATGGGATTTGTCTAGGAACTCTTATTTCTTCTACCATATTAACCAATTCTAGACCCATTAGTTTGAAGAAGTAGAGAAAGAATTCACTAGGCCACCCATCAAGCCCGATACTCTTGTCCTTAGCCATCTCCTTGAGTGTTTAAAGTATCTCCTCCACGGTGACCTACTCATCCATCATTGTAGTGTTCTCTCTGTTGACCCAAACAGGAAAGTAATTGGCCAATTCCATCTTTTCAATCATATAGTCTTGCTCCCTTCACTGAAATTATTTTCTAAAAAAATGATATGCTACTTCTTGGATCTCCTTGAAGGATGAATGGGTTTCCCCATCCTCATCTTCGATTGCCCATATGAAATAGATTTTTTTTCTTTTAGAAGCTTCTTGGGGGAAGAATTTGGTGTCCTAGTCTCCATCTTTAATCTTTTCTAATCTACTTTTTTGTCTCCAAACTTCTTCCTGTATTTTAAGGATTTTTTCCTTTTGGCACATTAGGTCTATAATGGCCATGCGTTGTTGTTATAAGAGGTAGCTAGGGTCGATAGGGTCCAACATTCTATTCATTTGTTTTTCAATTGATAAGAGCTATTTTCTGAGCTCTATATTTCTTTTCTTGATCCATTATAACATATATTTTTAATCTCTTAAGATTCTCCAATACCAGGTATGTTGGAGTTGTCATGTCTCGGCGAATATTACCGAACCATGACTATTGAACTAGCTCCTTTAAATCAAGCTCTTTAACCCATATTTGATTGAACTTGAAAGGAATTTTGGTTTCTTTTAATTCGCCCATTCATTCCAGCATGATGGAATCATGGTTTGAGATGTCTGAGAAGAATGTCCAAGATTTAATTTGTCTCATTTTTTGATGTAGAAATGAGTCCACCGGAAACCTATAAATTATTTTGGCTATACCCTCCTTACCATGTCTTCCATTATGCCAAGTCGTGCATATATGATCATGAGAAAAATCACAAAGGGCCTTGCGTCTAAGTAGATATCTGCATTAATAAGCAAGAAGATCCAACTTTTCCCTATATCCCCAACATTCACCCACGTTCAAGGAGAAATCTAAGTCACCAACAACAATCAGAGGATGCATTTCCAAAATTCATAAAGAATCAATCAAATCCCATAATGTTTTGAGATTCTTGTATGGGGAATATTATAAATTTATTTTTTTGAATTAGTGACCAGAGAATCCACAGTATGAACATTTTTACGCCATCGTTTCAAATCCCAAATGGGATCCATCATCAGGACTTAAGAATGATGATAAAAGATGAGCTACTTTAGAGAAATAAATACTAATGAGGATAAATTTTTCGGATTAGCACACTGTCGGCTGGGATATTTATTTTAATTAATTTTTTATTTTATTAGTTTTTATTATTGTTATTAATTTTATGAATTAATTAATTTAATTAATTAAATTTTATTTTATTAACTTAATTATTTTAATTTTATTAATTGTTAAGATTAATTCAAATATTATTTAATTAAAATAAATAAAATTTTAATTTTAAATTATTTTAATTTTATAATTTAATTAAAATGAATAAAATTAAATTAAATTATTATTTAATTTTATTATATAATTTATTGATTAATTTAATAATTTCATTTTAGTTGTTAACTTTATTAATTTAATTTTATTAATTTTTTAAAAATTTTAATTTTAAATAATTTTAGTATTAATTATAACTTTATTAACTTAAAATTTTGTTAATTTAATAATTCCATTGTTATAAATTAATAATCCCCTAATAAATTAATTTTAATAATTATGATTAATTATAATTAAATTAATATGATAATATATACTTCATATATCCTCAATTTATTAATTATGAATAATTAATAGTAGTTAATATATTAATGTATTTTAAGGTTAATTATTATATATTTGTTAATATTAAATTAGGGTTACTAGAATATTTTACCTGCTTAACTGCTATACCTGGGATGAGTTTGCGATCTTGATTCCTTGATCAAGGGAAGCCAGCTCCTGCTAATCTCCATACCATTGTCTCTGTTTAGATTATGAGGATGCTTGATAATTTCAAGAGCTTCTCTGATCTTTCGTCTCTGATGCTGCTCCTCCCTTGCGATAATTGATGTGCTTTCTAGGCAGATATGGTGCTTAGTCTTTGCGGAGTGCTCTGCCAAGGCTGAAGTATGAGATCTTTCATTCTTAATATCAGCGCCATGTTCCTTGAGCCTTGTCTGGAGGGAGTGACCTGTTTCACCAATGTAGCTTTTTCCACATGAACAGTCTATTTTATAGACTCCTTTGAGTTGATGCTTGTCGATATCATCTTTTACAGACTTCAAACCTTGCCTGATAGTTCCAGGGGCTGAGAAATGCATGATGATGTTTTTCTTCCTTAGGATTTTAGCGATTTTGTCTGTAACTCCATGGATATAAGGTACAAAAACTTTACCACCCTGAGGCTGGTCTTGAGCCTTAGGTTCATGAGATAACAACTTTCTTTCGGCTTTCTATATGGCTCTTTTAATCTCTTGTTCTTTGTAGCCTATGCTTTTAAAGGTTGAAACCAAATGCTTCTTTTCTTCGTTCAGATGCTCTGAGTCAGAGATTCGAAGGGCTCTAATGGCAAGGGTGTTTAGAAATCCAAACTTCTGGGCTGGGTG
>APFE031262527.1:0-12269 GCA_000404065.3 Pinus taeda
TCAAGGCAATGAATGAAGAACTTGAGCAAATTGAAAAGAATAATACTTGGGAATTAGTTCCTAGACCTCATGATAGGAATGTCATAGAAACTAAATGGATATTCAAAAACAAGCTGAATGAAAATGGAAAAGTTTTTAGAAACAAGGCCAAACTTGTTTGTAAAGGATATGCTCAACAAGAAGGTATAGATTTTGAAGAAACTTTTGAACTTGTTGCTAGACTTGAAGCCATAAGGATGTTTCTTGCTCTTTCTAGTTTTCAGATATTCAAAGTATATCAAATGGATGTAAAATTTGCCTTCCTTAATGGAGACTTAGAAGAAGAAGTCTATATTGAACAACCAGAAGGATTCATTCTTGGAAATGATGCAAAACTTGTATGCAGACTCAAAAAAGCTCTCTATGGTCTAAAACAGGCTCCAAGGGCCTGATATTACCGTCTTGACAAATATATCCACCAACAGGGCTTTTCAAAGGGGTCAGCAGATAGCAATCTATATAAAACGATTGACACTGATAAATTGCTAATAATTGTTGTTTATGTTGATGATATCATTTTTGGTAGCAATAAAGAATCCACGAGTCAGAATTTTGCTTTAGTAATGCCGCAAGAATTTTCAAATAAAAAAACATATATATGCTTCACTATGCCCTTTCAATTATGTCAAACTGATTTTTCAAATAGAAGTTATGCAATTTTTAAAAAACAAGACACCTTTTCTTCACTTTGTAGGAGCTTGGTATTGAATCTATTGTATATCTGTAATTTGGGATTGCCAGGGTTTGAAATTTCTTCCCGTGGTATCCCTCTGAGTCTTTTTTCCAACCCCGTGGATTCTCCAAAAAATAGGTATTCCCAACCTTCCCAAGATAACAAGATTATAGACTAGTTCAGTAGATCAAATTTGTACAAAGTGTCGTGTCTCACTGTTTTGATATTAGGCACTGAAAAAGATACCCAAAAAACTACATTATGTCCTATTTGTGTCACGTTTTATGAAATTTGAATCTAATGCTTAGAGAGAAAGTTATGACAATTTTCCCAAGGTCACTTGTTTGAGATGGAATTGGGGAGCCTACCAAAACCCTAACTTCCTTAGCTCGTATCTCTGAAAATGTAGAGACACAAGACCTGAAATTCGGACATGAGGTCCATCTAGATTTGATATCAAATGGGTTTTAATTTTAACTTCTACAACTTCGTATAAAAAAACATTATAGCCAAAATTCCATGATGCCCTGTTCGAAGGATAAAAACCCTAGAATCCAAATCTTTGATACCAAAAGTTACTCAACCAGCTCATAAAATAGAAAAATAGATAGCTCAACCACTTCAAAGTTAGTCTCTTCAAGGGGGAAACCTCCTTTACATACACAAATGAAAAATTCTTGGATGATACAAATGATAAGACCTCCTTTTTATATATAGGAGTCTAAGGGGTCACATTATAATCATAGCCCACATAATGATAATATTGTAAGGGAAGAACAATAACAATAGTGGGTTTCTATGAGGCATAATAATAAAAACATTGGAATACATGGGTAGAACAATACAATAAGGGGGTTTCACTAATAATAATAAGGTGTTACACTAGTAGTATAGGGACCTAAAATAAGTGATGGGTCCTTCATCTCCATAGGAAAAATACCTGGGAATTGTTCAACATCAACTCTCAAGTGATCTTGGAAAGCATGGTGGAGGCTCGAACTCATGTTCACAGTATGTGAACCGTGCAGATACTTTGTATCTAGGACCAATGTGGAGAGAAATAAAGTTTTGAAAGGAGATTCCAAATAATTGAGCTCCTCGTGCTCATAAAACCATTTGTTCAATCAATGCTCCTATGACAGGCTTAAAATAGGGAGACATTTGCGAATACCAAGTGTTGATTTCCCAAAACATATGTTTCCAAATCAAGGAGAAAGAAAGGGTGTTATTGTGCATAAGATAAAACACGTACTATTGAATAATTATTTCCTTGGTCTCAGTTTCTAGAATGACTATATCTAGATTTAGAATGGTGGACAAAGATGTTATTGACAAGCCTAAAAAACACACATAAAATGGGCTCCAACAAAAAATTGAAAGACAGACAAGAAAATAATAACATCGAAAATGGAATTTTTGGAGCAGAGTTCAAAATCACATAGACATAGATCTATAAAGGCCACAGAAAATAAGTGGCTCACACTAGACCATGGCAAGAGACCACCGGATTTGATACCATGTTAAACACAACTATGGGGAAGAAAAAAGATATGAAGG
The DNA here is from genome assembly GCA_000404065.3 of Pinus taeda. Lineage (NCBI taxonomy): Eukaryota > Viridiplantae > Streptophyta > Pinopsida > Pinales > Pinaceae > Pinus > Pinus taeda. The sequence goes on from APFE031262527.1 coordinate 2,270, forward strand.
ATCAGCCTTGAATGCATTACTATTCACAATGATAGATATTTATACAAGTCTAGTTACCCTTGGTTTCATATTCGAAGAAGTCTCTTGGACTCCCTTTTATTGTTTAGGTTCCCCACCAACCCTTAGAGGATTAGGTGTCCAAAAAATTCAAACTCATAGTGTACGTTCACTAGACAATATACAAAGTATTGCATATATAAAACAAAGTTCCACTGTGTAATAAGAAAAATTAGAAAGGATGTTGATCACACTTAGATACCCATGACCTAGATATTACAAAAGAAAATTTATCACGGTCACACAATCTCAATGATTTATGAGTGATTGATGAGAGTAAATTTGTTGAAGGAAAAACATAGTGGATGATAAGATGGTTATTTTGGCTATGATAAAACATATGCCTAATTAAGTTTTTATTTTTATTGGCACAGAATGAGAACTAAAGCAAGGAAATTTGTGGATAAATGTAGAATTTTTCAATATGTTAAAGGAAAACAATAGAATGTTGAGTTTTATCACATCGTGGAAATCAATTAGTATGGAATGTATGAGCTTTGTACTTAGAAATTTGGGAAAATAAGAAGTTGGAGGAGCTAGTGTAGGGTAAGTTGTCATAGTCTTGTAGAGAATACATGAACAAATTAAATAATAGCTACAAGAAAGTAGCCAAAAGTATATAAAAAGTTAGGATCTTGAAGAAAGAGAAGTGAGCTTTGGAGTTGGAGATCAGTTAAAGTCCTTTTGAGAAGATAAGGGTTTTCAAAAGTTGAGTATAATAAGCCAAAGCTGAAGAAAATTTAGAAAGTTATTAGCAAATGGATATTAGAATGACATACCCAGTGATAGAAGGCTCTCTCCTATATTTAATGTTGTACAAGTTCATCCCCATAGAGAACTTGAAGTAGAGGATGGGAAAGATGTAAAAGAGATTCGATGGAAGAAGCAATTACCCACTTTCAAAGAGTTGCACATAAAGCATATGCTCAATCAAAGAATTGCAAAGTGAAAATAAAAAAAGATTTCTATGAGTATTTGGTGAAGTGGAAGGGTCTTCTAACTAAAGATGAATCTCAATGAGTCCTTTAGAGATGCAAAAACATGGCATAACTATTTAATGTCTCGTGGACATGTGTCCATGAAATATTTTATTTTATGGGACTTTGATGTAAGAGTAGCATACATAATTTCCCTTTTCTTTTAATCGGTAAAGTATTTTATGTCTAAGGTCCTTTAACCCTAAGAAATCTAATAGCTTTTATAAGGTGTCCTCCAGTTTTTGAAATTTGGATCCATGTAATTGTCTTAAAGGTTATTAATTACAACCCATTGTGTGCTGTGGTGATATGTTATTTAATGAGAGAATATATAAAAGGAGAAGACTTTAGGTGCCCAACTTTGAACATTGGCCTCAAAAATGTATCCTTAGATCTAGGCTAAAAGATCTCATCCCTTGGTTCGTATGATACCCTCAAATCATAGTTATTCATTGTCAACCATGTTCAAAATGTCCAACCACAATCAACTAGAGGAAAAATTGTTAACCATATTCAATTATTTAAAACAAAGTCTTTCAGTAGAAAGGTAGAAATCTTTTTGGCTAACATGTTTCGAACCAACAAGTGTGGTTCATCATCATGACCAGATGAACACGCAGACCATCGCAAAGGCTTAAATAGAGACCAATGTAGAGACACAATTTCAAGTAAAGGCTAGTTTAACATGCATAACCATGGCCGCCACAATTAATCATTTATTTCTGAAATATAATTTTACCATATTTTACTATAGTATGACTCTTGCTATGTTCCACTAATCCTACCAAAATATTCTAGTTATCAACTTACTCAACAACATTAATAAAATTGTTAAAATATCTCAATCAAAATCACTTTGAACCTTCCATAAGCCAATACACCAATAATTAAAATTAAAAATTAAAAAACAATATTAATCTAACATATTTTAACCACCCTATTAATATAAGTATGCTAATAATAAAAAAACTATAAACATTTTCAAATTACCTAACAACCCTTTTAATATAACTATGCTAATAACAAAAAGCTATAAAGATTTTCAAACTAACTAATCCTTTAAGAATTATTAATGCGTATACGCCATGTGATTTTAAACAGTGACTAAATAAACGACTTAAATGGTTGCAAAGAGTTGGAATAATGAAAGGTAAGCCACGGCAAACAAATTATGTTTGAGGCTCAATTGAAGGCAGACTAAAAGATAGTCATTCTTCTAGTCGGCCTGGCAAAGATAACACAACTATATTACAAACTTTAAAACGAATATATAAAGCATTAGAGTTATTACGAAGAAAGTATAGTATAGTCACGTCTTTTAGAGTTATTACGAAGAAAGTATAGTATAGTCACGTCTTTTAGAGTATAAATATATAAAGCATTACAGTTATCAGAAGAAAGTATTGTATCGCTCTCTTTCAGGATATATTCGCAAACTCTTTGAGAAGGCGACGAGATGGAGGAATCACGAAATGTAAGCGATAATACCGATCTTGCTATAGAAATTTTTGGGAGGGTTACGCGTCACATGTACAACACAATAAATAGAGACGATAGAGAGGTTATCTTATGGGAAATGGAAGAATATGTACCTTCTACTCTAACAAGTACAGCTGATGGCCTTTCACATGAAGGAGGGGCATCCACCCAAAACGAAGACCCCATTCAACAGCACCTGATCTCTAGTGTAACGTTTAGATGGATTGAAGGAGATAGCGAAGATAGTGACCGGGATAGTGAATTGGAGAATGCTTGGGTTAAGGACTGGGAATTCGAGAGTGTTTGGGATAATGTGTACGTACGTCAATTAGATGACATTGGACAGAAACCCAAGTCTGAATGGCGTCCTCTCAACTACAGTGGCCAAAGGAATATCCAGGATGCAATGGCTGAAAACATCAACCTTGTTTTAATGAGAATTATCGTAGATTGGGGCCGCCTTGATGGAAATGTGTGGAGCCAACAAGTTGTATGGAGTGGAAGTTTTGCAGATTGTAATCGGGTACTGCAACTCTTGGAAAACGATAGTAATACTGCTAATTCTATACCATTGAGAGTCGAACATTTCGATCTCAATCTTAATTTAAGAGACCAATTCATTGCTCTCTACAGGAGCTATCCCTTTGCCGCTGCTATGGCCGCTGTTGACTCTTCAGAAACCGTAACCATTAAAGATGATGGCGAGGGCGACACATCGATATGCGCAATATGTCAGGAGACGCTGTCCACCGAATGGGCAACAAAACGATTGCCTTGCAGTCACCTTTTTCATGCGACCTGCATTTTTTATTGGTTTAATTCGGAACTTTCTGAACTTCGATGCCCTCTCTGCAGGAACACATTTAGTCTCCCAATTTCCCAGTTTGATGCCCCACTGTCTCCCAGTTCTTAAATCTCTATCCAACCCTCCTTAAATGGACATAATTCACAGGTTTCAATCAAGTTTTAAGGTGAATTTTTTTTTGGTTTTAAACGGATTCAATTTTTTTAAGTGTTATAAGTCAAGGTACCCGCAAATAAGTTCTTGAAAAGTGGGCTTTCAACCTAGCGCAATTCCCGGTAAGGCATTTAGGGGAATTGCCACTATTTGATGGTGTCATGATTCATTCCCAGGTGAAATGGGTGTATATAGTTTTTCTATTTTTCAGTTTTATATGGAAAGCTTGATCAAATATTGGTTGAGTAAATGTAATATTTTTGACAAGTGATCTCAAAATTTAATTTAAAATTTGAAAAACATTAAAAATATTAATATTTAGTTTAATTTTAAAAAAACAAAAAATTATTTAACATAATTAGGAATATTAATAATAAAATAATTTTAGAGATCAAATCTGTTGACATGTTTGTTTTTATTTTTATAAATAGATTTTTTTTTAAATGTTAACATGAATTTTTAAATATTTATCTCCCAAACAAATTTAAAAGCAATCCATGTTGGTTATCTTATTGATATCAATTAAATCCCAATTTAAGTTAAAAAAAAATATATTAATATTAAAAAAATTATATTTATGCTAAATAAAATATTTAAATACCAACCTATATATATTTTTTAAAGGGAGGGGCTAGTTATAGGGCCCTCTTTTTATTACATTGTATACTTATCAGACAATGCTGATAACAGTCACATCGAATCTAACATACAATCGGAATATTCGCCATCATCGGAATATGCGCCACAAAACCGTATAGGCTGCAGCATCCGCGCAGCTCCACAAGATTCTAACGCGGCCAGGGTGCGTGCAAACCGGCCGCTACATCATGCACTCATGTGCAAATACCACAAGAGTCTCGTCTTCCTAGTGCAAATGGTTTAGAAAATAAAGTGCAAACATTAGAAGATCAAGAACCAAAGGTTTTGCAGCAAAATGAATCCAAAGTATAACTATTAATTATTTTCTTTTGAGTTACAATTTTGAGGATTCAAATTTTTATCATGTTGCATTTACTAGTGAAGATGAGAATAATATTAAGAGTCTTAGAGCCGAGATTTCTAGACTAACAATTGCATGCAAGGATTAAGAAAAATTATTGTAGATTTGTGATGGTGAGGCCAAGATCAAGGAAGAGATTTTCATCCTAAAGGTTAAAATTGTAGAATTTGAAAGAGATGAGGAAGGAATGAGGAAACAATATCAAGCTAAGGTAGAAGAATGTGAGAAATTAGAAGCTGAAATTCTTTATTGAGAAAGCAACAAAAATGGAGAAGCGCATTGTTGCCTTAGATAATTTATTTGAGATCCAAAAATCACCATTGGATAAATCTGGTCTTGGATTTGAAAAGCGTGAATCTAGTTTGCATGCAGGCAAAACCAAGAAAGAATAACCCAATAAAACTGTAACAAACAATGCCAGCAGCAAAAGTGAGATCGAAGGAACCAAGAAGCAGATCCAACAACTGAATAGCAATCAAAAGAACCATCAGTGGAAAATCAAGCAAAACTAGCAACTGGTCAAGCAACAAAACCAACAGCAGAGAAGAAAATCTCAAGGAGCTCCAACATTCAGAAAATATTTTTCTCCTAGTGATAATCCTGACATAAATATAATATTTCAAAGGAAGCAAAGTCCTTTTATTCTTTTTATGCATGAGATACAATGCTACAGCTATCACAAGTTTGGGCATGTTGCAACAAATTGTTGGAGAAAAACATATAGACCATATCAGTAGAGATTCCAACAATTCCAACAGCCAAGAAGTATGTGCAATTGGTGTACTTGTGATTTTTATGGTTATTGTAACCCATGCCACTCATTTGGCCATAATGCAACATATTGCAGGTCTAACTGTTGGAGGAGAGAAGCATTTCATGCATGGTTTAGATCTGGAATGAGTAGTATTAGATTTGGTCCTCTTACTTCATATCTTGGCCATGTGGAGTGTTATATTTGCCATAGATTTGGCCATATTGAAATGCAAAGCTCCCATAGGGGCGTAAACAAGCTAAACCAACAGACCCGGGATGGAAGAAATCAGACCACGGCATGAATTTGTCAGCACCAGCGACGGAATGGGATCCCCACACCCTGCCCAGGTGAGTATGGTGATGCAAGGGCTGCCGCTGTTTATAAAACTCCATACTCTGCCTCGAGGGTCACCCGCCATTAATGAGGCATTCAAATGTGAGGCAGAGCCAAACTCTGCAACGCAGCCGAAGGAGGTCGGAGCGTAAATGCTCCTTGGCTTCCGTCCCATAGCATTTAACCTTGCCATCCAGGGGTGTTCTTCGCCACCGCCTTCCAAGTCGCCTCCGCGCATGGTAGGCATGTGGCTTCCCTTATACCCCCGTCCCATCAACTTAAACACACTAGTACACACCCGCATCCGGGGAAATTGTTTTTATGTTATTTAATCAATGATTAATTAATATATTTTTAATAAAACAAAGCAATTTGACGTTTTGTCAAGTTGTTATAAAGTCTGAGCAATGATAAAAGATTGAGGCCACCCTCACTCGGATCAACGACGGAGGATGAACTTCCCAATGGAGTCGCCAAATCTCATGTTGTCCTTTGTAGACAGTTCTAGGCTAAGGAACTATATGGAAGCATCTAAAATGTCATTTTAATTTGGGTTTGGATGACCAATGCTTTAAAATGTTAAACAGATGCAAATCCTAATTATTTATGATATAATAAAAGGGTCGATTCTTCACCTTTAACAGAATTAAGCATTAAAATGTTTATGAAAGGTAGGCCTCTAAGATGATAAATATGATTCCTTAGTCAAATAGAATATTTAACTTTTCATATATAGATGATGTGTGTAAAATCCTTTTACAACAAAACAAAGCATATTTAAAGATAATAGGAAGCAACAATTAAATCATGCAAGGGAATGAACTTAAACAAATAGTTTCAGTTAATTAATCTCTATAATTGATTATAACTTCTCAAGGGATTTCAAAAAGATTGATATTTAATATTATCTTACCCAAATTTCCTATTAAGTTTAAGCATGTGTAGAAATAAATAAAGATGGAGACATAATAAGAAACAAGAAAACTCACAAAAAACACAAGGTGCTTCAAAATGAGTCCATAATCTTTCTATTAATCTCATAAACAGTTCAGAGAATTACAATCATGCTCAATGGCTTATCACAAGAGTTCAACCCTTCCTACTTCAAACTACAAAGTATTTATAGAGTTTCTAATCAAAATATCTATACTTAAAATCATAATTTATTACAAAATATCTTTTCCAAACTGATTTGGATTTATTACAAAAATAGAACTAGAAAAGAGGAAATCTGAACTATTTTTACATCTTGCACATAATTCAAGGACTGTTGGCGGTGACTAGAGCTATAAAGTTGTTGTTATATTTGTTGTTCCTGGAAATCTATTCTTTGTCCCTGAAAACTTCGTATTTTGTTGTCAGGAATCTTGTTGTCTCTCATTCGATGAGTTCACACAAATTATCCCATCATTTTTCACCAAGAATAAAAAACTTTAGTAATCTTCCGTATGATTCATCCACTTAAGTGTATTTCTCAAAAGTAGGCCTAGTTATGAACAAATGCTTGATCTCATGCTGAATTTATAAATCATAACTAAGACCTTCCATGAAAGCCTTTCCAGTGATGATTCCTTTGATTTGAGCAAATTTAGATTTATCTATTTCTATCTCATATAATCTCTGTTGATATTCTTCGAGTGAATTTAATTTATTACCTATACCCTGTAGACTTGGAAGTCCTTTTACATGTAATGAATTAAACTGTGAAATTTTTTAATTTGGAGCTCTAAATTATGACATTTATTCTCCAGTTGTAGCAATAAATTTCTTTTAGTATGTACCCTTCTCGCCTCCAAGACAACTTAAGTTCTATCTTCAAAACCATATTATGCAAGCTCTTCTTTTGTCTTGGAATTCAGAACCTTGATTATTTTTGTAGCATCTCCTGGTTTTTGGTTGAGGTCTTCCTTTACGTCTGCCACCGCCTCCTTTCATTTCAGTAATAATTCTTCCCATTCAAAAATAATCTCAATTGAAGGCCATAATTCAATAATTGATTCATTAATATTAAGCCAAATATTTTCTTTGGATTGAACAATGGTTTGAGAAATTACAACTTCATTTTCATAAGTTTGTATTTGCAGAGTCAACATAAAAAGGAAAAACTTCTCACTTGCTTCTCAAAGCATCCACGACTACTCAAATCTAGATCCTATCCTCCTGAAGTTGTGAATGATCCTGAGAAGTTTATTAAGAAAAACAACCATTGAGAAAAGCAAGAAATAACCTTCTACTCAGGTCTCATTCACTCCCTGAAAGCTTTCCAACACTTGAGGATATTTATTCTAATTTGTCCTTTGAATTTAGTCTTTTTAGAACCAAATTATAAAGTTTTGTCCTAGAAACAATCTTTGATGAATCCATTTTGAAACCTCATATCTTAGCACATAAGCTTGTAATTTTAGATTCTTCTAAAGATGTTGTACACCAGTTTGAAAAGCTTCAAGATATAGTAGCCCAATTAAATCAGCCTGCGCAAAAACCATTTGTAGTTCAATAAACTACCATTTTTTCTTCTACCTCATTGTTGACCTCCCATATGATTTCCCTTTTTTCCACTATCCCCATTTCATCTCACATTCATACTCCTTTTATAGAAACTCATCAAGTCACAGTTCCTCCTCCTTCACCACCCCTAACATCAAGAACAACTACAGTTGCATCCTCCTCTCATATTCCAATCATGGCAACTCGTTATGCCCCTTTGGTTTTGCAACAACCACTAAATTCTATGCCATTGAAATACTCACCAAATATACCACAATTTCATGGCATTGGGCCCACTACAGCTCAACAGCACATTGATAAGATGACTAATTTTACATCCCTAGAAGAGGTTGATGGTGATGATGTTCGAATAAGGTTGTTTTCTCAAAGTTTGATTGGTGAAACAAGAAAATGGTATAGGGGATTAGCAATGGGTAGTATTTCCAACTTGCAACAATTTCATCAATTTTTTATTTCTCATTGGGAGGTTAAGAAGAATCCACTTCAGATTCTTGTAGAATATGAAAGTTTAAGAAGAGCTCCAAGAGAGTCAGTTCAAGATTATTCAGATAGATTCACCAACCTTTATAATTATATTCCAATAGAAACAATGCCCCCTCTAGGATTTGTTCTACTTCGATATCCAGATGGTTTTGATGCTAATGTGGCCTATCAATTGAGGGAAAGAAAAAACCCAACCACTTTAGAAGAGATGTAAAATAATGTTGTTAGTGTAGAGGCAAATCTTCTAGCCAAGAAAGCCAAAATTGATGGCTGAAAGAGAGTGACTATTAAAGAATAACCTTCTTCGTCATCATATGTGAAACTAGACACTTCGCTTAAAACTATGGAGAGAATGATGGAAAGAATGACTTTGATAGATAGAGATGCACCAAGAGAACCACAAGGGGCTCCTTAGATCAGGAATCAAAATTTCATAAGACAACAACCCAAAATTAAACAAAGAGAGCCAAGAAACCCAATAGATCAACAACAAATCAAACCTTCTTTTTAGGAAAATTATGCAGACGAAGAAAATGAGACAACATATAAGCCAAAAGAGAATCAAATAAATCTCTTTGGTTAAGGAGAAATAGATAATGTTTTCTTGACCAAAGAGGAACGAGATTTGTTTTTATTAGCACAACAAGATGTGATGCCTACATAATCAGAGGATTACAAAAAGGGTTATCAAAATGCCATCATGGAAGTGCACAAACAATATAATATGAGAAATAGTAAAGCTGCAACAAATCCTCCTAAAAAGATCCAAATTGATACACCTTCTACAAGTCAAACAAAGATTGATCCTCCAAAATAAGTTCCTCAAGGACAATATACAACTTAGAAAGAGGTAGAAAATCCTCAACCTTATTTTAACATTGAAAATGAGTTGTCAAAGGTTAAAATTTATGTTTCTCTAACTGAATTAATGAAAAAGGATGTATATAGAAGTCAAGTTATAAAATCACTAAAGGTAGTGTTAGCACCTAAATTCTCCTTAGGTTAAAAGAAGGGAAAATGCAGGGTAACCACAAACCATCTCAGTTTGGTAGCTAGCCCTACCAGAGCAGGAGAGGGCTCTCTCTGAGTCACACTCAGTGAATTGATAAATGAAATGGCCTGAGATGACTTACAGTGAAATATTTATCTTAGGCTAGTAAGTGAATGTGGAAACAAGAAGTTATTTTTATGAATGACTGTGTTTCTGGGATGTTATGGGACCACTGGACTTCAATGAACAGAGAACTTAATACAAAGGCACATATTATTTCATGAAGCAAGGTAGGCGGAAAGCCTAGCAATTTAGTTTTAAGATAGTGCAGAATGGAGAGATTGATTTAAGAGGGTGAAAAGGGCATGGACAACATGAATCCTTTTCAACAGAAGAATGAACACTGAACATGAAATTTTCTCATAGGCAGAGCAATAAAATTGAATTCTACCTTAGCTAA